>JAJPUD010000103.1:52987-81685 GCA_023553655.1 Myrmecobius fasciatus | reverse complement strand
CTTCCTTCCTTCCTTCCTTCCTTCCTTCCTTCCTTCCTTCCTTCCTTTCTTCCTTCCTTCCCTCCTTCTTTCCTTCCTTCCTTCCTTCCTTCCCTCCTTCCTTCCCTCCTTCCTTCCCTCCTTCCTTCCCTCCTTTCTTTCCCTTTCCCTTCCTTCCTTCCATTTTAATGATCCTTTCTTAAGAGAAATGAGCCTCTCTTTTTTGGTGAGTGACTAAACACAGATAGCTTCAAATATCTGTAAATATAAAGGAATGAATTGTACTTCAGGCAAGGACAAAATGTCATATAAGAAAGGAGGAGGAGAAAAGTATGGAAGAGTCTAGTCAGCAGGTAACTGCCTGTGAGCAGGGGAGTGGGGAAAAGGGAGGACCTATGGTCCCTGATATCAAGTGTAATAAATGTATTTCTGAATAGTTGGCTGCATAGAAAAGGTTTTTGTAAATTGAAATCAATCTTGAATACAGACAGGAAGCTTGCTGTTAAAATGAACCTGGTAATGGAATTCTTTTTGAAAGACTGCTTTAAACATTTTTTTGTTTTTTATTTATAAGTTGTATGACCTTGGGTAAGACTGTAGGATCATAGGTTCAAATGAGATAATGGGCATAAATACTTTAAAAATCTCAGTTTCTCTCTTTTCCTCTCTGTATTCTTCCCTTCCCTTATTCTTTCCCTCTTCTCTCACTCTTTCTCCCTACCTACTTCCCTCTCCTCTTCCTCCCTCATTTTTTCTTTTTCTCCCTCCCTGTCGTCTGTCCTTTTTTCTTTCTTTCCTGTTTTCCCTTTTTCTTTCTCTCCATATTTCTTTTTCCCTCCTCCTCCTCCCCCCTCTTCATTTCCCTCTTCTTCCTTCCTTCCTTTCCTTGGACATTGGGAGTCCATTGGGAGGTTAAATGACTTAAGGCCACATGGATAATATATATCAGAGGCAAGCACATTTGTCTGGATTTCTTTTTTTGTTATACTCTCACCCTCTACCTTATATTATATAGCTGTGTAGATAAACACAATTATGTCAAGATCAGCTCTTAATAATTATTATTATATATTATATATAATTGTGTATTATATATAATATAGAAATAATACTTAAATTATTATACATAATTAGACTGATGAATTCTAAAGCCTCTTCTAGGACTGATAGTTTGTCAGACTCTTTAAAGTGAAAATAAAAGCCCACTAATTGGTTTTTTTTTTCCTAAATTAATTTTTTGTCAAGAGGGCCACACCTGTCTTTTAGTTTACCTACTTTTATGCTGACCTTACTCTGTTCCCAAGGCAGTGCCCATGGCTACCCTTGGTGTTAATGACAAGGAGATAGAACAGATCATCCAGGCTTGAGAGTGAAAAATAGCTGCCTTTGGATTTTCCATCTGGCTGGACCAACCAGCCCCTGAAACCTATGGCTGTGATTTTGCAGGTAAGTTTAAGACATATAGAACTGACATGCCCAGTGACAGAAGCCCTTAGCTTCATCCTTTTATCCCATGGCTAAACAGGAGCCAGAATTCAGCTTCTGCTTTTTACCTTTGTGGGACCCTTTTGCAAAACTTTAAAACAAAAGAAAATGGAATCGAATTGTAAACCAGGAAGGATCGTAAGGATTACTTAGAGGGTTTAGATGGCCTCTAAAAATTCCTTCTGGCTTAAAAATTGTGATCGTATGATTTAGTCCAACCACCTTTTACAGATGGAAGCTTCCGCAGGGTCCTGCAGGAAGGCAACAGAAACATGGTTTGTGCTCCTGTCTGTTGTACTCTGCAGCACAATTTCTGCCATAGAGAGAGCACTTAACAGATGCTTAGTCTGGCTGTTGTCTGGACGTCTTTGGCATAGATAGGAATAGTGGAACAAACTTGAATTTAAGAAAGGAGCATTAGAAGTCTTTCTGTGCCAGATATGGCTATAATTCACATAAACTATTAAGCACGTGGTCTGGCGTCTAGAGAATCAGAGGATTTGAGTTTGAGGTTTGCCTTCTGGATATCCTGGCTGAGTCACTTAACTTTTCAGGACCCCTGATCCTTCTACCTGCCCACCCTCTCCAGCCCCCAGCAAGCATCTCTATGGAACCATTACATGTCTATCTGAATTGATAGAAAGAAATTCCTCACTGGGAGATATACCAATATCTGTGGAGAAATACTACAGGTATTTTTTTTAATGGAACAGTTAGAAAAGTGTTGGATTTGGATAGAAAAGTGAGAAAGTTGCACTAATAATCTCTAAAACCTTTTTCATCTCTAATAAGTTATTATAGCCTCTTTAAGTGGAGATAATCACCCATTAATTAATTACTTTATTTTGATGAGCCCCTTTTTTTGGGGGGGGGGCTTTCTTTTAACCCTTATGAAACTCAAATTGTCTGTAAAAAGAAGCTGTTGAGCTGGATTACTTCTGAGATGTCTTTCGAATTTAAATCTCTAATCCTATGAACTGAGTACCTACTATGTATGTAATAGATATTGAGGATACAGAAATGAATTCAACAGATGGGAGGTAAAATGTGTATGCAAAGGAGTATATAGGTAAAATTTGACAAAGGTAAGGGAGGGGACCAAAGTGCCCTTAAGACAAAGAAATATCAATGAAATAGGAACAAGCTCAGGTTTTTAGTCTGGCCTCTCTGGCTAACTAATAATCAGACTTCTTAAATCAAGCTTTGATTGTAAAAGTAGACAGATTTGGATAATGCTGAGACTGGTTCCCCAACTCTTTAGGAATGAGTAAAAATGCTTTTATTGTACACTTACTGTCTTCTAGGTTTTGGGTTGTGTACTGAGAATATAATACACATCTGAGGTTTAAAAAATGTTTATTTTTAATTTATGGAATAAAACAAGCATTTCTAAGATGACTATACATGAAACTGCAAATCTATTATGTAAAACTTGCCATTCCTTTTAAATATATACTAAAATTATCAGTACATTTCTTTTTTATCCCCTTTACTCCTACTCTTCCCCCATTGCTATCCAATAATATCACTACTGGGTATATATCACACCTGTGATTTCATTTGGTATAGGGAGTTACTTGTGAGGAAAACCTCTCGACAGAATTTTAGATCAGCAACTTTTTTTTTGCATATTACAATCTTAGTTTATAGAGTTGCATAATGGTGCTGAGAGGTCTGTGGATGGAGCAGGCCTGGATCTTTGGATCCTTAAAGCCACGTGGAAGCTCTCTAGACTGGGATTCCACAGACGTGGTTCTGGTCCCCTCTGTGTGGATAACTATATACAAATAATATATGTCTAAATATAGCTATATTTGTCTATATATACATATACACATGCATATATATATGTGTATATGTTGGAGATAATCAACAGAGGGAAGGCACTAGAATCACTGAAGTTAGGAAAGACTTCTGGTGGAAGGCAGGATTTTGACTGAGACTTGAAGGAAACAGGAGGCTGAGATCAGATGTAAAAGCTCCTCTATAATTTGGTCTTAGATGTCTGGGGGCACTGAGTGGTTAAGGGACTTGCCCAGAGTCTCAACCAGTCTAAGTCCCCCAGTTCTTGGCTTGGGGCCACTGCTGAGAAAAGTGAAGGGGCCTGCCTACTTGGTTGTTTCTCCACAAATGCAGGTCTGTATTTCTAGGAACTAAAACTGCCATGGCCTTTTAATCCAGCCTTCCCAGGGAACTTGAAGCCCCACAGCTGGCCTGTTGTGATCTGGGTCTCTCAAACTGTGAGCTCTCTTAAACACATCCACCACGCGGCAGATTTAGGAAGTTGCATAAGCCAGTGGTTGGGTGCCTAAAACCACAGTCCCCAAATTAGTCACTGCCAGCACTAAAATATAAGATCAGTTTTGTATTAGGCTCCATTGCCGCCTCCTCAAAGGGATGGTGAGCAATTGCCTGTAATTTGAAATTACCACCAACACATTCCACGGCCAGAGTGCTCATGTTCTCCCCCTTTTGCATTGAAATTTTGCTCGTTTTCATTTTCAGAATTGGCAAAAGGGGGTTTCTTTTCTAATTCCTCTCTTGATATTTCTCCCCTCTGGAAAGCCTCGGAGTAGAATATTCATGGAGTTTCCAGTGCCAATGTGTAGACTGGTAACTGTTCCTTTTCCCCCTTTATATGTATAAGGCAGAGTGAAATGGTCCTTTTATAGAATGAGGAAATGGATAGGGAAGCAGCCTGACCCTCACAGAATGATTGCTAAAAGAGACCTTAAAGATCATTTACTTCAGCCCTCTTGTTTTACAAATAGGGAAACTGGGCCCCATTGAGGTCAGGTCACTTGCCTGAGGTTATATAGTAAATCAGTGACAGTTCAGAATAAGGACTTAAATCTCCTGATTCCACCTTTCCATGAAAACTCTCTACCTCTCAGTCTTTTTTTTGGGAGAAGTGAGATGCTTATAAATCTGCTCGTACATTTGGCCTCTGTAATCGGGCCCCAGTGGCCTGTACCAGATTAAAATGTATTGGGAAATGTTTAACAAAATAAATCACAATTCAGTAGAACACATAATCTTCATAGGTAATTTTCTAAGTCAGTGTGTGGTCCACAGAGAGTCCACATTAACAGCCCATTTCTAGTTGACTTGGACACTCCTATTCTAGATCATGCTTGCCTCTTAGAGGAACTCCTTGACAAATGTGAAATAAGTCACTTGCTCATGGTCACACTGTGAATTTGTGACATCAGGATTAGAATCCAGGCCCTCCTGAATGGCAGCTCCTGCCTTTCCCTCCTACTTGTTTCCCCCTTGACTTTCCCCCCTTTTTATGGGATGTCATGTGTTAATGCTGCCCAGACCTGTGTAACGTGATGCTGGCCGCAGTGTACTGATTGCTGCTTTTGATCCCACAAGGCCGCCCTTGATGTATATTTAGAAAGCCTCCCCGAACAGCCTGGCAGAGCAGGCCTCCTTCCATTAGTCAGCTCATCCTCTTCCTGGGGCTGCCCTCCCAGCTGTTCCACCCTCGGGTCTGGCCTCCCTACACCCCAGACCCCCTCAGTGTTACCACTTGATAGGTCATTTTCATGCCTTTTCCTGTTCCTAGGCTGGCCCTCTGCCATGTTGGACATTGCATTAGACAGCCTTTGAGATCCCTTCCTGCTGCAGAGTCTCCAGTTTGGGGAGACTCCTCCAGGTCCTTTCCCCATGTCAGCTTCAGCTCCTGTCCATCTACAGAACCTCCCTGCCCAGCACTTTGCTGAGGGGAAGAAAGCCATTGGGGGCTGCAGAAAAGGGCCCTGAGGTATCTCCCCATTGTATCACTCTCCTCTAAGAAGATCTTCCCTCAACCTTTGCATCTATAAAATTGTTGTTCAGCCATTTTTTGGTCATGTCCAACTCTTTGAGATCTCCATGGGTTTTTCTTGGCAAAAATACTAAAGTAGCTTTGCCATTTCCTTCTCCAGCTCATTTTACAGATTAGGAAACTGAGGCAAACAGAGTTAAATGACTTTCCCATAGTAACTTAGCTAGGACTGGATTTAAACTCAGGTTTTCCATGACTACCTTGCTGCTCTATGTGCAATGCACAGTGCTACGTATTGGGACTTCCCTAACTTTTTCCACTTGCAACCCTTTTTTGCCTGAGAAAGTTTTACGTGATCCCAAGTATATGAAATAGGTATGCAAATAAAATATTTACTGATAATAAATCATAAAGAAATTTATTTTAAAAACAATTCTTTGGTATACATATATTTTTGCCATTTATTAAAGATCAGAGTAAATTTGCATACTAACGAAATGGATATGCTTGTTTATTTTTACATAAAGAATTAAATCTTGACCAAATTTTTGATCCCTTTTACTGTTGCCAGTTTTTTTTTTTTTTTGCAATACCTACATATGGGGTCATAACCCACAGTTTTAAGAAGCTTTGCTTATATACATATGGTACCTGTATGGAAACAGTCCACCCCTTGCTGTGAGCTGACCTTCTATTGAGCCAATGTTCTTAACCATTCTCTGCAGGTTAATGCAGTTTTTTTAGCTTGTCTTCTACCATCCTTCCTCTTTTCCACTTTCTGTCAGTCTTTAAGGGAGCCCTACTTGATTTAGTTCTTGTGAATAAAGAATTCTTCCATTAAATTCTGAGAGAAGGGGTGGGTGTTGTGTAAGATATATGTAATAATTCTGTATTGTGCTTATTTGGGGTGAAATCTGTTTATGATTGAGACCTAGGACATTTTAATTTAGCCTCTGTATAGCCCAACTGACTGTTTAGTTAGTACTATTATGTGACCAGGGTGATGGGGGAGAAGGTCAGGAAGTTTGACATACTCAGGTAATAATCTATGGTAGTTGAGTTTGCATAGGCAGCTCTGCCTAGACATGGCTGGTTTCCAGCTCATAGAAACCCAAAGCCAAGAAATTTTATTCTCTAAGACCTGGTTCCCTCCCTTTCCCTGTTTTTTGTGTTTAAATTGCATTTTTGTAAGTGAGAGTCTTAAGAACAGATAAGTGCTCCAGGAAAGAAGTAGAAGGGAAAGGAATAATTCTCTCACTTGGTATTTCCCCCCTGCCAGGAGGACAGTTTGGAGGAGATCTGTCTCTCAGCAGCACTAATTTTCTGGGGAATAGTGGGCAGGAGAAGTCTTTGGAATCTCCTGTGGAGAAGGGGATGCCCAGGAATCAGATAGGCTGAAATGACTTTGGCTGATTGTTTTAGGAACTGAGAATAGTCACTGACCAAGGAAAGGAGATGAGATAGCCTGGTGCTCAGTGAGCTCCAAAAGACTTGGGTTTGTGGAATCGTCCCTGACCCCAGCAGTGTGATCACAAACAATTCAACCTCTGTGAACCTCATTTTTCTCATCTGGAAAAGGGGGTTGATATAATAATAATAGAAACGAAGCAGTAAGATGTAGTGGAAAATGCATTAAATTTGTATCTGATTGCAAGTCCAAGAAGGTCATGCTGGAATCTCTAATACCTCCTCTGAGCAGTAGGAAAAATAATACCCATCATGGAGTGGTATGAGCCCTGGAGTCCAAGCTCTGCCACATAACTTTCTGCATGACCACTGGCAAGTTACTTTTTCTGGGTCTCATTTTCCTCATTGAAAGATTTTTTTTTCAGCATACAATTGATAGTTAACAAATATTTGCTAATAGATCCAAAGGATTGGATTGTTCTAAAAATACGTTTTAACTGTAACCTTCTAGGTTATGAATTGAAGAGTATCCCTGCCCCAACATCTTTGATAGGCTGGTCAAATAGCCAGATCCGTGGCACATTCAGATGATTTTTTTACCATGTTGGTCCTCAGATCTAACATGTTACTTATAGATATTTTGTGGTAACTTGAGAAGAACTCATCTTCTAGAGTTCAAATTTGGCCATAGATACTTCTAAACCATATGATCCTGGGCAAGTCACTTAACCCTGCTTGCCTCAGTTTCCTCATCTGTAAAATGACCTGGAGAAGGCAATGACAAACTACTCCAGTATCTTTGCCAAGAAAAGGCATCACAATGAAATGACAAAGCATAAATTTTATTGTAGTACCAACAGCATGTGATATGTGCCATTAAGATTCCAAGTGAGAAATGAATTGGGTGGATGGAAAATTTCCTTATTAGGAGTACCTCACACTGAAAAAATAATAGGTCCAGCTTTTTTTTTAATAGTGCCATAGAGTGTAAAAGTAAAAATGGATTTGTAGTGGTCATTTGTTCCAATTTCTTCATTTTGCAGGTAATGGACCGGAAAGGACAAGTGACTTACACAGTGCCACACAACTAGCTAACGTTTCTCTAAGTATCCTGTAAATAATCACCACCATCGTCATTATCCCTCATCATCCCTGGCCCTGTCCTCCTATAAGTTTACCTCCTGAGAAGCACTCTGGCTATCCACCTGTCACCCCTGCCCTCTCCACCAGTGTGACCACTCCCTTTTTGTTCCCATTATCCAACTCCTCTGGGACATTTTTTATTCTTGTTCCTCCAGGCTCCTCACTGGCTATCCACTGCATTGCCCTCTGTGGGACACTCAGTTTTAAAGTTGGCCAAAGGGCCATCATCGTAGACGGTGCTTCCCTCACAAAGGCAGCATCAAGCCTCCCAGTGCACCTCCATGGCACTGGAGTTGGGCTTCCCCTAAGGATGTGCATGCCCTAATCCCCATGTAAATTGATTTTTCTGGGATGGAGAGAAACCGCCTGTACTGTACCTAGATCTTACTTTTCAGTGGGTTAGTCTAGATCACAGAATTTTGTGATGGATTAAAAGCCATAAAAAGAGATCCCCCTCAGATTGGGGGCAGCCTTGGGGTTACATTTTATCTCCTACCCTTGGGGTTATCTTTTTATTTGGAGCTGCAGGACGTCCTGTGGGCTATTAACCAGCTGTGCCTCCGGCACTGAGCCTGTCTTGCCTTGTTGACTGGATGAGGGCCAAAGGAGGCTCTCCTTTCTCCTTACCTCAAGCAGGCTGAGGTGGCAGTTACATTCCTCTGAGTGTGAGGAGGCCGAGGCAGGACTCTGGATTGCTGGCCTCCACCCTGGTCCTGTGTTTATGGACACCATCCATTCACTCCTCAATCTAATGGATTCCAGAGTGTTTTCTTGTAACACAGCCCATTTATAGAGCTGGGCTTTTTTTAAAACCCCGGGAGTGTATAACATTTTACAGATGATTTCCTTAATCTTTATAACACCCCGGTGAAGTAAATTCAAAGGCCTGAGCTACTCTTGGTTGTAAATTAGATGCTTTTATAAGCTGCAGTCACACTTTGAGGCCATGAGGGTAAAGTTTTAATGTCTTTTACTGTTAGTGATACCTTGAAGGAGAGGGGGGGGACCTCTAAAGATTGTTTGGACTTGGAACTTATCCTATTGCGTTGTCCCAAAAGAATGGCTCATGAGCCTCTTATACATGGGAGCCAGAAAGATACCCCTCACTTACATCATCGTACAGGTGAAATTGGGGAACATTACACAGTAGGGTGTAGTAGAGAAAGCAGTTGGATAGGATTTCAGATAGCTGGGATCAAATGACTTGACTTGTCATGCCTTAGGTTTTTTTTTTTTTTTCATCTATAAAGTGGGGATAATAATAGCACCTATCTACCTTATGGGTTGTTATGAGAATCCAATAAGATAATAAATGTAAATGGCTTTACGAACCCATTCCTCTTTAGTTTCCATTTGGGTGTATGAAGATCCCCAAATGGGGGTTTCAAGACCCATGACACAAGGAATTCATGCTAAAAATTATTTAATGACATCTTTAGCAATGAATAACTGCCTAATTATGGTACATATAAATTTTTTTCTCTTTGACAACAAGTATGTGTGTGGTTGAAGTCATTCTAGGTTTATAAATTTTAATTTGGAGTTTTTTAGGGTGCAAAAATTATCAGTGTAGTTACTGTAAGCACTTTTAATGAAAAAATCTTAAAATAATATTATGAATAGCATGTTAAATTGCTCTGATAGTTCACAACATCTTTTTGTTGTTGTTGAAAGGAGTTTGGGAACAAAAATGTTAGGAACCTGCTAAGCTAGCCCAGTTTGTCTCATTTTACAGATAAGAAAACTGAAACTCAGAGAAATGTACCTTCTTGCCCTAAGTTCTAAAAATTAGAAGGAGCAGAGCCAGAATTTTGTGGCACCTAGTCTAGACAGCCTTGGCCTATGGATTCAGAAGATGGCAGTCCTACCATTTTCCTGGTCCTTCTTGTGCTTATTCACAACCTCGTTAGGAGCCTCTGGAAGACACAATACTAAAACCAGCATGGCACCTTCCATTTTGATCGAAAGTTGTACACAACTCCAGAGTATAGTTTCTTTTTAGCCCAGAAAAGTCTGAATGATTGGTCCCTTGGAGTGAGATGCTTTTGTCTTTGGCTAATAGCTTTTTGTCACTTGGGTACTTGAGTGTTCCTCAGTTTTGTTTGTTTAATTGTTTCAGTTGTGTACAGTTCTTTGTGACCTTATTTGGGATTTTCTTGGCAAAGGCATTGGAATGATTTGCCTTTTCTTCTCCAGCTCATTTTACAGATGAGGAAACTGAGGCAGGCAGAGTTAGATTTGCCAGCTAGTTAAGTGTCTGAGGCCATGTTTGAATCCAGGTCTTCTGACTAGAGGCTTGGCACTATAGCTGCCCTTGTTCGGCCTTTACATCCTGGTAACAAGCCAGATACACGTATTGGTTTCCAGGGAGTTTTGATTGTCTTGTCTTAGATTCTCGTGAACCAGGTAGAACCATACAAAGATTTAGCTTCTGGAGGTCTTCGTGCAAGGGCCAGGAGGTTTGCAGGGGGACAGACTGTTGTTGGAGGCAGCGTGGGCCAGAGGGCAGGAAGGAACCCCAAGGACCTCTGCTTTGACCCCAGCTCTGCTGCCTAACCAGGTGAAACTTTGAGCAGTATGTGTGTGGTTGAAGTCAAAAGCCCACTTTTACATCTCAGTCCTTGGGGTTATTTGAAGACGGCTAATGCTTTTCCTCATTTCAGATCCTGAGCTAGACGTCTTTACTTATCCTCCGTGTGTGTGTGTGTGTGTGTGTGTGTGTGTGTGTGTGTGTGTGTGTGACTGTGTGACTTCCTTTCCCAGCCTTGCACAGTTTCCTTGTTAAAGGATGAGCTGGAGCTCAGGGACCTTGTAGATTTCTGCCAATCCAGGAACCTACGACACTAGTTTGGTTCTTCCTTATGTTGTTCAATTGTATTCCCCCCTCCCCCTTCCCCCTGGTTTTTCTTTTTTGACTTTTAAAAACTGAAATTGCTTGAATTTACTTTCTACAACTTTCCCTTGTGTCTCTGCTCTGTTTTATCTAAGGTCCATCCTGAGCTAATAAATTCATCTCAGCCCTTTCACTGACTTGTTGAATTTGGCTAGAGTGGAGGTACCAGGAGAGTTACTCACTTAGCATTTGAAGGGGTTTCAAATACCTCTAGGAATGGTGCTAATGCTGCTAGGATTAACACTTGCACTCATTTTCTTGGATGGGGTGGGCTCTAGGCAGCTCTTGTTTCCTAGCTGTCACTCACAGAAAGAGCCTGGGCTCAGTTATGGACATCCTCAGGACTTGAGTCTGGAAGGATGATGATGATGATTGTTAATCTATGGAACCACATAGATTTAGAAGTAATGGGGACTTAATATAATCCCACAGAGTTTAAGGGACTTGCTCAATATTATACATATATAGTGTATATATACATATACAGTGACAGCATCAGAATTTGAATTCAGGTCATCTGACTCCAAATCTGGCAGTTCTCCATTGTGCTATGTGAAACACGGGTATATTAAAGTCAGCCAGCAAGCATTTATTAAGCACCAATTATGTTCATCCCTAGGACTTGAAACAGGAGGGTTGATTATTATTATTATTATTATTATTGTTAATCTTGTAGATTTAGAACTAAAGGGGACCTCATATAATCCCACAGAGTTTAAGGGAATTGCCTAATATTATATAGTAAGTAACAATGTCAGAATTTGAATCCAGGTCATCTGACTCCAAATCTGGCAGTTTTCTACTGTGTTATATGATTACAAGTATAGTAAAGCAGTCAGTTAGCATTTATTAAGCACCTGCTGTGCTCAGACACTGCCAAGCAATAAAGATAAAAAGGTTTAAAAAGTCTCATTTTCCCCTTCATAAACAGTTGAGTTCAGTCTTCTAATAGAAAAATAATATAATCTTATTTTGACCATTATAAATACTCAAATTAACTACAAAGAAGAAAGATGTTATCTACATTTAGAGAAAGAACTGATATATAAGTATGTATAGAATGATTTTACCTATATTTTTTATTTAATGATAGCTATCTGTAGGGTAGGGAAGGGTAGAAGAAGAAATTTACATGATAATTTTTATATATTTAAAAGAAATAGGAAGTTGTAGATAAAAATCTTGAAGTTTCATGTGCAGTCATATTTTTTATGTTATAGAAATGCTTGTTTAATTTCATACATTAAAATAAAATTTTAAAAAAGGAGAAAAAGGGAAAAAGATAATGAAATAAAATAATTCCTACTTTTAAAGAAAGGATTTCTCAGTCCTTTTATGTTAATCACTACAGTAACACTACAGAATAATAGTTAGCATTTATATAGCATTTAAAAATTTGCAAAGTACCTTACAAACATTACCTCATCTTCACAACAACTCCTGGATGTATACTATTATGATGTCCTCATTTTACAGATGAGAAAAGCTATTAATTGACTTGCCCAGGATCTCACAGTGTTAAGGACAAGTTTGTACTCAGATCTGTCAAACTCCAAGTTCACAACTTAGCTTTCAGGAAAAGATCCTAGGTTTGTTTTACATGATTAACATTGACCTAATAAGCCTAGGCAGTGGATGCATAATTAGGAATCAAATGTTTTGCCATTCACAACTTGGTTTTCAATTTCTCCATATGTAGGATGATGGACTTACTGCTAGTTGTTACAACTCAGTATCTCTGGTCCTATGATTTCGTTGCTATAAAATCAAAATATTAGTGTCTTGTATGTAGTTAAATTGAGTGTACATCCCATAACAGACAAAGGATTGTATCATATGACTTGGTAGTGGGACAAGGAGTTCCTATGCTTTAATCATTAGGTCTTATGAGTGTTAAATTTCTCTTTAAAATTCTATCACCCTGACCTTTCAGAGAATTCTCTGGTTTAGATCCTGTTTTCTCAAGCCTGATCCAGTTAGAACCTCCTTTGTAAGCCTCTCTCAGAAACATATTTTTCCTCATTTGACTCTGATGTAACTTTTGGCTGCAATCATGAAAACAAGGGTGGGTCCCTGGGTGGGGCCTTAATTCCCATCCCTGTTGGGCAGCCTTATTTTATCCATCTTTCCTTACACACTCAATCTTGCCTTTAAAAACCAAAGGCAGTTATTAGGCAATGTCCCTATGACACAAGGAAGTCAAAGACTAGAAGAAAAAATAGTCCTACATTTAACTAAAAATTTGAAATAGTAGCTTTAAAAAGCAAAGCCTAGCTACAGAGTGGGTATTTGTGGATTGGTGTAGTCAGTTCAGGAATCTGGACTGGGAGAACATCATGCATTGTAACAGGAGTACTATAATGCTGATCAACTGTGAAAGATTTGGCTGCTCTATCAAAACAGTGATCTAAGACAATTCTGAGGGACTTATGATGAAAAATGCTACTTACCTCCAGAAAAAGAACTAAGAACTCTGTTAGCTCCAGAAAAAGAACTAATAAAATCCCATTAATAATAAAAAAAAAGTGGGAGTGCAGATTGAAGCATACTTTTTTAAACTTAATTTTTCTGACTTTTCCAACATGGCTGATAAGAAAACATATTTTGCATGACAGACATGTATAATCAATATCAAATTGCTTGCCTTAAAGAACTTTGGAAGAGGAGCAGAAGGGACACTGAAAATTTAGAACTCAAAATTTTCAAAAATGAATGTTAAAATTTTTTTTACCTGTAATTCAGAAATTCTTAATAAACTAGAAATGTATTTAAAAAATGACTGCATAAATTGTGACATATGAATGTAGTGGAATGTTACTATCCCAGATACATGGGGAAACTTGTCTTAATGGATGCAGTGATATAAGCAGGATTAGGAAAAACCACAAGCCCATGAAAGTTGTGTCAGATGTGGTGTAATTCTAATAACTAGTCTTACCCCCCCAAAAAAGAAAATGAGCAATGTGGCTGGATTTGGAATAAGAAGAGCTGGGTTTGAATTCTGTTACTTATTACCACATGATCTTGGACAAAATATTTAGCTTCTGGACCCCCCCGTTCCTCATTTGTAAAATTTGGGGATTGAATAAATGATCTCTAAGTTTTCTCCCATCTCTGATCTTAGGATTCTTTCCTTGAAGAGGAAATGTACTGTCAGATGTGGTTGATGTGATCCTTGGTTTTTACTTACCTATTTTTCTTGGTTACCTGAAAAAGGTTTGCCAAGTAAGTGGTGTATTCAGAAAGTACAGTGGTGTCAGAATAAAAGCCTTTGATACAACTTTTATTTTTAAAAAAGGCAACACCCTTTTCAAGTGGTCAGGGAACTGGTATCACAGAAATTTTTGTTATGTTTGGCCCAGGGCCCGGGACTATTAATTTTTGTTACCAGGATGTTTTTGTGAGAGGTGGGGGGGGGATAAGGGGGAAGCTGTGCATTTTTTCATTCCTTGCTTTCTCAAGTAGTTTGCTATCAGCCTGTCAAGCCAGTAATTGAAAACATTTACATACAACATACAAAATTCCTCAAAGGACAGGGGGATTTAGGGAGTCAGAAAAATAAGCATAGGGAATTATTTCTAACTCCACACAATCAAGCAATCACTTTTGTAAATTGAGAATATGATTTTTAAGACTAACCTTCAAAATACTATATAGACATTCAGATACTCATCCATTTTTATGCCAGATACCAAATGTAGAAATTTGAGACAGGGTAGGGATGGGGAAGGGAAGGGGGAAGAAGAGGCAAAGCTGTTCCAAAAACATTTCTTGTGCACTATTATGTGTGTTGTGCTCGGTGCTGGGGAATACAAGAATGAAAATGACAGTCACTGTCTGGAGTTAAGGACTGTCGAAGGAGATACAGCGTGTACACAAGTGCAGCTGGATAATGGAAAAGAGAGCAGTCTTTGGTCCTCTGAGAAATTCGAGAGAAGTCCTCTTAGCGTAGACGTTCAAGAAGAAGGATGACAAGGAGTGTTGGTGGGTGAGAGAACGCTGAGTGCTGTTTTATTATTCAAAAGATAATGGGAAGGAATGGCTGTGGGATGCATTTGGCTGAAGATTTCTGTGTTATGGCAGTGATATTGCTATAGACCACTTGGACAGGAAGAGGAAATAGATGAGGTTGTTAAAAGCAAAGGAGTTAGGCATGGGGAAAGCTTCAGCAGTTGGGGAGATCAGAAAGGGCATTAATGTAAAAAATCCCGAGTTGGGCTTGAAAGGGCTGAGAGGGGATTCTAAGAGAGGGAGCTAAGGAGGACATGCACTTCTCTTATGGGCAATGGCCAGTCATGGAGGAACATGGGAGGAACAGCAAGAAAGCCAGTTGTCCTGTGTGGGACAATGCACGGTGAGGCTGGATGAGACATTTGGGACGTAGATTAAGGGCCCTTTGTGGGAGCTTTACGTCATAATCAGGACATCTACCGGAGCCTTTCACTGCCCCAAACTGTCATCTCATTTCTGGAGTTGCCCCCAAATCCCATGTTGTGAAAGCTGGGAATCATTGAAGACTATGTCCATTCTGGTCTGATTCTCATCCGTGAAGGGGAGCTGGTTACTGGGGTGTGCAGATGATGGGAATTTTTTAGGGAAGGAGAGGGAATCGGGGTAGAAATTTGGCATTTGCTGTAGATTCTGGGAAAGAGACAAAGGGTGCGATGACAGAGCCTCGACCTAGCATTCTAGAGGGAGGCAACCCGCCGTTGTGGATTTTAGAGAAGCCAAATGAGGAAACTGAGACTCGGTGAGCTCCAGGCTTACCTCTGACCCAAAAGCTAGAAGAGCAGAGCAGTGGTTCAGCCTGGGCCCTTTGCTTCCAAATCCACAGCCCTTTCCCTGTGCGTGTTGTTTCTCCACTAAGTGATCTTGTGCTTGTGCTTTATAATTATTATCCCATTTGATCCTCATGAGAACCCTGCAAGGCAGGCCCTATTATGATTCCCATTTTAGAGATGAGGAAACTGAGGCAGAAAAATTAAATGACTTACCCAGGATCACCCAGCTACTGAGAATTTGAGGCTGGATTTGAATTCAGGCCTTTTCAACTCCAGGCCCAGAGCTCTCTCCCCCAGGCCACTAGCTGTCCCAACTGAGCTGACATACCATTTCCATTAGAGATTTCCTTCCTACTTTAGTTTTTTGGGCAAAGGCTGGATGACCACTTGTTGGGTAAGTTGTTTAGGGGATTCTGTGTAGGTTGGATTAGATGGCCTGGGCTCCATCCCTTTCAATTGCCAACTCTGAGGTTCTTGGTTGTTCCAACTCCTGCCTTGATGGAAAGCAAGAATCTTTTGGCCTGAAGTTTATATTACAATCATCAGATTCAGTCTATTCAGGGTGTGTGTGAAGAGTCCAGCAAAATGGCTTCCTAGTTTCTCAGTTTTTTTACTGTGGTTGGGAATGAAAAATCATTTAACTTTCAAGCCAGATCTGATGGCCACCATTCTTTTCTGGATGCTTTCCTCTGTCAAGGAACAGCCCCGTTTGGAAAAGGGGCTTTCAGCCCAGTAAGGGCTTCTCCCCCTTCTAAGATAAGACTGTTTTTGCTCTTTCTACCACCTGATCCCAGATGTCCATGGACAATGAATGGGGGAGAAAATTAGTTTTTGCTCTTTAGATAGATGAAACTTGGTCTCCTTGGAAAGCAAGAAGCAGAGCATGTCATTAAGTCTTCCCTGCTAATAGACTAGAAAGTCTGTGAGGGTCAGACTACCTTATCTAACCTTTTTATTATTTATTTGTTATAATTATATTTTATATTGTATGTATATAATGCATATTATTACTTCCTCCCCCTCCGAGGACAAGCTTTGCACATAATAGATGTGCAAAACAAACAAGTAAATGTTTGTTAAATTGAATTTAGCTAGTCTAAGTTTCTTTTGCCATGCCACCCCCTTACTGAATTCCAGAGAACATTCTCTCTTCAATAAAATCCTTTTCCCTTTTCAGAAGGTGATGCTGGGTCTTAGAGTAGTGGGTGACACCTTTTCAACCTCTGATGCTACAATAACTCTTCTTTTCCTTCCTTTCTAGAGTGACCGTCTTCTTATTAAAGGGGGTAGGATAGTCAACGATGACCAGTCCTTTTATGCAGACATCTACATGGAAGATGGCTTAATAAAGTATGTATGCTCTTCTTTCTCTTCCTGATTAAACATTCATCTTACTTATATTTAGCATATATCATTTTGTATTATTGTTGTGGATATATGGATATCTCTCCCTCTTCCCCTTCGCTCCCTCTCTCCCTCCTTCTCTCTCTCTGTCTGTTTCTCTGTGTCCCTGTCTGTCTCCCTCTGTCTCCGACTCTCCCTCTTTCTCTGTCTCTTTCTGTCTCTGTCTCTCTCTGTAGTGTCCCTATCTGTCTCCCTCTGTCTCCGTCTCTCCCTCTCTCTCTCTTTCTGTTTCTTTCTGTCTGTGTCTCTCTGTCTGTCTCTTGTCTCTGTTCCTCTCTCTGTCTCCCTCTATCTCTACCTCTCTCTGTCTCTTCTGTTTCTCCCTCCGTTTCTCTTTCTGTTCCTCCTTTTCTCCTTACCTCTCCCTCTTTCTTTGTTTCTCGCTCTCTATCCCCTTTCTCTTTTTCTCTCTCCCTCTCCCATCTGTCTTTAATTTAATGAAATTTTATTTTGAATTCTAGTCCCACATTTTCACCAGCCTTCTGGATATTAAAATAATAATTATTTTAATTTCAGCATATCCAAAACTGAACTTATATCTTTCAGTCTTCCTCTGTAATTTACCTTTCCCTTCCAGTTTCACTGTTCCCATGAATGTTAACTACATATTCCCATGAACCCAAATGTATAACTTTGGGATTATTCTTGCCTCTTCCTTCTCATTCACCCTCTAAATCCAATCACTTGCCACACTATTTTCCTGAAATTATTTAATATCAATTATTTATTTTAAAATTTATTTATTTGTATTCAATTTTTTTCAGTTACATTTAAAACTTATTTTTACATTTAAAAAAAAAACCTTTGAGTTCCAGATTTTCTCTCATATACCTACCCCCAAACCCTGTTAAGAAACTGTATGTGAAGTTATGTAAAACATTTCCATAAGTTATGTTGTGAAAGAAAACATGAATCTACCACCCTAATTAAAAAAAAATCCTTCAAGATAAATAAACTTAAAAAAAGAGAATATGCTTCAATCTGTGTTCAGACAAGATCAGTTTCTTCTCTTGGTATGGATAGGATTTTTCATCATAAGTCCTTCATAATAGTCATGGATCATTGCACTGCTATAGCTTGTTATCCCAGAATATTGATATTACTTTGTATTCAGTACATTTCACTGTGCTTGAGTTCATGAAAGACTTTGCAGGTCTGTTTTTTTTTTTTCCTGAGAGCATCCTGCTCATTATTTCCCATGGAGCAATAATATTCCATGGCAATCATATACCGCAATTTATTCAGCCATTCCCCAATTGATGGACAACCCCTCAATCTCCAATTTTTTTTCCCTGAGAAGAGAGCAGCTACAAATAATTTTGTATGTATGGGTCCTTTAAGAAAAATCTCTTTTGGTATTCATGCCCAGTAGTGGTTTTGTTAAGTTAAAGGACATGCATGAATTTATAGCCTTTTGGGCATAGATCATATCTTTTAATCATTTATCAGGGGGGGCTCATGGCTCTTGTTTTTTATAAATTTGATTCAGTTTTCTCTATGTTTGAGAAGTAAGGCTTTATCTGAAAAATTATTCCAAAAATTATTTTTTACAATTACTATTGCTGATTATATTTCCCCCCATTTATTCCACTCTCTCCTTTCATCCCATCCATTCTCAGAAGTGTTTTGCTCCTCATCACTCCCTCCCCCATTATGCCCTCTCTTTTATCACACTCCCCCCTTCTCGTATCCCATTCCTCCCCTATTACTTCAGAGTAAGATAGATTTCTGTCCCATCTTGAGTGAGCATGTTATTTCCTCTTGGAGCCAGTTCTGATGAGAGTAAGGTTCACGAAGAAGCCCCTTTTCCAGATTGTGAGATGGAGTTGGGGTTGGGTGATGTCTGGTATGGACATCTGGGACTTTGCACTAAGGATCCCAGGCTCATAATTAAACAGGAGGGGGAATATAGGCTTGCCCTTACGGAGCTTAATCTATCAGGGAGAAACACACACACACACACACACACACATACACACACAATGCAAGTCAATCACTAAGTGAATGGCAAAGACAGTAAGAGTTGCTAGTCATGGAATCATAACATTTATAGCTCAGAAAGGCCTGAGAAGTGATCAGGGCCAGCCTCCTCATTTTTCAGATGAGGAAACGGAGGCTTGGACAGGTTTGAGTAAGTGTTGGAGACAGGATTTGAATCCAGGACTTCCTGATTCCAGATCCGTTGTTGTGCCTACTGCACTGTTGGTTTTTTCAGAGGAAGGAGATATTCCTTTGGGTAGAGCAGTGGTAAAGCTTCAGAGAGGAGGCAAATTTGGACGTTGACGGATTGGTAGTTTGACAAATTAAGCAGGGTGGAGGGGAATGATGTCTGAGGTAAGAACGTTAGGAGTGATTATTCATTTAACAGGAAGGTTCATCCTTCGTTTTGGGGTAGAGTGGCCCTCTCTCCAAACACACCCCAGCTGTATTATTTGAAGTCTGAAGTGATTCCACGATTCACGGCCTGTCAGGAATAAAATGAGGTTTGCCTGTCATTGGTGGAAAGAAATACACTTATCACAGCATCTGTGAGGCAGACATCTGCCACGCCAGCATCCTTTATCTCAGGTGCCCCCACCTGTTCTTACTGCTGCTCCTCCAGCCTTCCCAGTTTTAGTTTTCTGAGCTTCCACTGGATCGAGTGTCAGGGGAGTCTAGTTACTGTGAGCTGAGGTAAAAGGAAAGTCACATTTATGAGAAATGTGCAGGACGCGCCACAGGACCAGAGTTTGAGATTGTAAAGGTCATAAGGAAATAGAGATCCAGAGAGATCACAGAGGTATCCTCCAAGTCCAGACCCAGCACACTTTCTACCATACCCTACTAGTTAAAAAGCCTCAGAAAGGTTACCCTGTAACTATTTTGAGGTGATTTTTTAAACTATAAGGCCTAACCCTTTAATATGGGCAAGAGGGTGCTGTAGGTATGGGCCATTCCAGCAAATTCCCATCATACCAGCTAGAGAAATGTCCCAAGCTGATCTCAAAGTTAAAATTAAAATAGATTTAATCAAAAGAGAAAAAATAGGGAAACTACACTGTGTGTCAGCCATATTAATCAGTATTGTTTCAGACTATTTAAAATAACTAGTATGAGGTTGGAATATTACTGTGGTGTATTGATAAGTTGGTGGATATAGAAAAATATGAGAAGACTTGGGCTTATGAAGGATGATGTTATCTAGTTTCATAGAAACCTAAGACAAGCAAGCATACTGTGGACTTACATAGATGTATATGAATATACAAATGTCTATATATGTATGGTTACAGATATCTATGTATATATATATATCTCCATATATATAATTATGTATATATTCCTTTATCTACCTCTAGCCTTCTTGGAGGAGGTGGGTGGGAGGAAAGGGGGAAAAGAATAAAGTTAAAAAGTGCACAGTAGGGAACAGAAGAAAACTTAGGAAGCAAAGAAAAGATGAACAGTTCTGAACACAATGTTCCATAGACATTATATAGACTTTCTTGAAATGGAAATTTATTATTTCATATTTTGAATCCTCTCTTACATTCTGCTATACAAATAGAAATCCTTTTTTCCTTTTTCTATTTTGTATTTAATAATATATACATTTTTATTAATATTATAATAACATGTACAACATATAATATTAAAATTAATATTCATAATATTAAAATAATAATATAATAAGAAATATTATTGATATTTAATAAGTAAACACATTTTAGAAAAAGAAATATTCCAAGCCTCTTCTGAAAATATCCTTAGAATGCTGAAGAACATTTATGGCAGAGAATGGGAACTGATGCCTTCTAAGTTTGACATTTGTGAAGGAGATTTAGCATATGTCTTTGAACTTAAGTTAATTTGTTTGGACCTTCCCACAGAGCAGTCAGGCTTTGTGACATTGCTCTTAGAATATAATGTATTCCCATTTTATCAGAGAAGAAGGAGAGCATGTTTAGGGGCCTTATATCTCAGTCAAGGTCAGACTGTTTTTCTTCTCCACCAAGGCCAGAGTTAGATGCGATAGGTTCAGGTTGCTATGTGAGGGAGTTTAGGTTAGTTATAGAGAAGACTTACTAACAAGGGATGATTTCAATTACTGAAATAGATTACAAAGGGAAATTGTAGAATGTTTCTTATAACCTGGAATCTCATTGGTCCAGGATGAACCTAGTTGTTGAAAGGCAGAAGACAAAGAAGAGCTAAATTACTTTCAAGGCTTCTTTTGGACTTAGATATTTTTGCAGAAGAGTCACATTAGCCAAATGATGCTAAAAGCGAGATGTTTTTTATTATGAGACTACCATACCCCCACCAGGTCCATTTCTTTTGGAATAAGTTGGAAATAACTGAATCCTTTTTTTTCTTTTCTTTTTTTTAATTAATACTTTTTATTTGCAAAACATATGTATGGGTAATTCCTAAACATTAACCCTTACAAAGCCTTCTGCTACAAATTTTTCCCCCCTACTCCCCACCCCTCCCCTAGAAGGCAGGATATCCATTACATGATAATTATGTTAGAATACTTAAGAAATCGAATATATGTATAGTTATTGCATCATTTTTTTGTGCAGGAGAAATCATATCTACAAGAAAGAATAATCTGATAAAAGAAATAGAATGCAAGCAAACCTCAATAGGAAACATGAAAATGTTATGTTGTGGTCCACATTTCACATCCCTCTCTCTGGGTGTATATGGCTCTCTTCACCGAACAATTGGAACTGGTTTGAAGCATTTCATTGTTGAAGAGAGTGATGTCCATTAGAACTGATCCTCATATAGTCTTGTTGTTGCCGTGAATAATGATCTCTTGGTTCTGCTCACTTCACTCAGCATCAGTTCATGCAAGTCTCTCCAGGCCTCTCTGAAATCGTCCTGCTGGTCGTTTCTTACAGAACAATACTATTCCATAACATTCATATACCATAATTTATTCAGCCACTCTCCAATTGATGGGCATCCCTTCAGTTTCCAGTTTCTAGCCACTACAAAAAGAGCTGCCACAAACATTCTTGCACATGTGGGGCCCTTTCCTTCTCCCATGATTTCTTTGGGATATAAGCCCAATAGAAACACTGCTGCGTCAAAGGGTATGTATAGTTTGATAACTTTTTGAGCATAGTTCCAAATTGCTCTCCAGAATGGCTGGATCTGTTCACAGCTCCACCAACAATGCATCAGTGTCCCAGTCTTCTCACATCCCCTCCAACATTCATCATTATCTTTTCCTGTCATTTTAGCCAATCTGACAGGTGTGTAGTGGTACCTCAGAGTTGTCTTAATTTGCATTTCTCTGATCAATAGTGATTTGGAGCACCTTTTCATATGATTATAAATAGTTTTAATTTCATCATCTGAAAATTGTCTGTTTATATCCTTTGACCATTTATGAATTGGAGAATGGCTTGAATTCTTATAAATATGAGACAATTCTCTATATATCTTAGAGATGAGACCTTTATCAGAACCCTTAAATGTAAAGATGATTTCCCAATTTGATGCTTCCCTCCTAATCTTGTCTGCATTAGTTTTGTTTGTACAGAAACTTTTTAACTTAATATAATCAAAATTATCTATCTGGTGTTCAATTAAGAGTTCCAGATCTTCTTCGGACATACATTTATTCCATCTCCACAGGTCTGAGAGGTGAACTATCCTATGTTCCTCTAATTTGGTTATAATATCACTCTTTATATCTAGATCATGAACCCATTTAGATCTTATCTTGGTGTGCAGTGTTAGGTGTGGGTCCAGCCTTAATTTCTTCCACACTAGTTTCCAATTTTCCCAGCAGTTGTTGCCGAATAGTGAGTACTTATCCCAAAAGCTGGGGTCTTTGGGTTTATCAGACACCAAATTGCTAACATTATTACCTAGCTTGTTTGGGATATAAGCCCAATAGAAACACTGCTGCGTCAAAGGGTATGTATAGTTTGATAACTTTTTGAGCATAGTTCCAAATTGCTCTCCTATGCCTATCCCATGCCACTGATCGACTGCTCTATTTCTTAGCCAGTACCAAATGGTTTTGATGACCACTGCTTTATAATTTAGTTTTAGATCTGGTACAGCAAGGCCACCTTCATCTGTCTTTTTTTTTTTTCATTAATTCCCTTGAAATTCTTGACCTTTTGTTCTTCCAAATGAACTTTGCTACTATTTTTTCTAGGTCTGTAAAATAATTTCTTGGGAGTTTGATTGGTATGGTGCTTAATAAGTAAATTAGTTTGGGTAGTATTGTCATTTTTATTATATTCGCTCGGCCTACCCATGAGCATTTAATGTTTTTCCAATTGACTAGGTCTGATTTTATTTGTGTGGAAAGTGTTTTGTAGTTTAGTTTGTATAGTTTCTGACATTCTCTTGGCAAATAGATTCCCAAATATTTTATGCTATCATCTGTTATTCTGAATGGAATTTCTTTTTCTATCACTTGCTGCTGAACTTTGTTAGTAATATATAAGAATGCTGATGATTTATGTGGTGAATCCTTTTTTTCATTAAAAAAATCATTCTCAAAATCTAAGAGGAACACAGAACTCAGTTTTTCATATCAGTGGAATGAACGATCATTTGTTGGCCAATGAATATTTATGTAGCATTTGTGTGTATGGTTCTGTACCAGGCCCTGATATCAAGCCCACTGAGAAGATCACATAGTTGGAGAGGAAAAGTGTTACAAAGAAGAAAAGATTATTAGTAGGGATGAAAAGTTAGAGAAATCCAAAGATTTCAGATTCTTTAGTCAAGAGGTTGATTCCTAATGAACCTGAATAGAATGCCAGATTGTGGAAGGGGAAAAAGCCATTGGAACCCTTTGGGTATTTGAGTTAAGAGAAGGAATTATTTTTATAGCATACCCACACATGCATACATATACATACATACATATTTATATGTTTAAATTTTAGAACTTGGAGTTTGGCAGATGTTGTAGTAAACATTTCATTGCCCCAAGATAGAAGCTTTCCTGGCCATGTGGCTGTTCTGATCCTGTCTGTGAACAAAAACTAGCATTGAGCAGCCTTTTTCCAGGGCTGAACTTTTTTTTGTGACATGTAACTCTGGCATTCTTGTAAATGAAGCCTTCGAATCCCTTCTTCTTTACCGAAAGCAAAATACATGGGATTATAAACAGAACAAATTGTATTGAAATAGTTTTCAAAATACATATATTATATTGCAATATTATTATTGCATTATGAATTACTAAGAATTATATTGAAATTGATTCTCTTTATATTTTAGTAGTATATGTTAAAATTAATTTCAATATCACATAAATGCATTTTGAAATATACATATAAATCTATTTTGATAGCTATTTCTATATGAGACAGTTAGGTTGCACAGTGTTTAGAGCAGAGGTCCTGGATCAGAAAGACCTGCAAATCACTTAGTGTTTGCCTCATCTGTAAAATGAGCTGAAGAAGGAAATGGCAAGGCACTCAAGTGTCTTTGCTAAGAAAACCCCATACAGGATCATGTACAATTGCACAGGATTGAACAACTGAACAACATATCTATATAATTAGTTTCCTTTATTGTAATAGAAGATTTATAATTTGTGATATATGTCACATATGTTAAAACACATATGTATATTATATGTATATGAAAAGATGATTCATGGATTCATGGATCTTGATTTTTGTGATTTATATGATAATTACTAATATTGGAAATTAAAATGTCTTAGTATTATTATGAAAATAGTTTTGTTCTCACAGATCTACTGAAAGAGTTTTGGGGACTTCCAGGTACCTTTGAGAGACACTTCCTTAAGGAGTAGAGTTTTTCAAACTATGATTTAAAGGTTAATATGCATGCTGATCTTAGGACTTTAAACATTACCTGGGAGTAGAATTAATGTTAGCAGGTTTACACGTGCATAAAAGATGAATCATATGTATAAATCATATACACTGTGAATTCAATTCACCAGGCATTTTCTAAAACTAAATTTTATTTTTTCTATTAAAGAAAATCTGATTTCTCACCCTTCTGCTTCTGCTCCTTTCCTACCTATGGAAAAAGAAAAAAAAAACAAACTCTTATAACAAATATGTATAGTCAAGCAAAGCAAATTTCCCAAATTCCCAATTTGATCGCATGTGGAAATCACTTCTGCCAGAACTTAGGCAGCAAGTTTCAACACCTTTGGACTCATAGTGGGCCATTGTGTCCACTAAGCATTTATTAAGCTCTTGTTAGGTACCAGACATTTTTCTAGTTACTTAGAATATAAAAATAACAGTGATATAGAATTTTGTCTATCAGATTTTAATATGATACTTGCATTATTATGTATTAATACCTGATTACTTCCATTGTAAATGTACTCACAACTTACAGATTTGGTTCAGAAAAGAGAGCATTGATTTGGGAAATGGCATGTATGTTCCTTCTGTGCCAGTGGTGTGATTTAAAGGGAAGTCACCTGAATATTCTGTGCCTCGGTTTTCACCTCTATATTGGAATGAACACTATTAGCCTGTTCTCCTTTCCTCCCCCCCTCCCTCAGTGGAGTACTGGAGTGCTTGGTGAGCGATACAGTAGATAAGGAAAAATCAATGGTTAGTCAGGTAGAAAGCATTTATTAAGCACCAACTATGTACCAGACACAGGATTAAGTATGGGACTGTAGCTTTCCCTGATGCTTAGTACCTGCCAGGATGCTAATTTAAGAGCAAGAGCTGATGCTGAAGAAACCTCTGTTCCATTTAACCACTGGCTCTTCTACCGTGAGCTACTGGCTTAGGACAGCTGATGGGTTGGCAAAGAAGGGGAAGAGCTGAAACTGAAAACTAAATGCTCCCAATTGTTCCCCTTTAGCCACGATGAACTAATTCCTAGAATAGAAGAGCCCCCATTCTTTAATTAATTAAATTACTATTCTTTTTATTTTCAAAACATATGCGTGGATAATTTGACAACATTGACCTTTGCATAGCCTTGTGTTTCAAGTTTTCTTCTCTTCCCCCCCCCACTCTCTCCCCTAGATGACAAGCAATCCAATGTTAAATATGTTAAAATATATGTTAAATCAATATGTGTAAACATATTAAATTAATATTCTTAAAAAAGCATTCCCCTCCTCTAAGTAACTTTATCGGTCATTTCTTCTAGTTCCCATTTTCATTATTTTACTTAGGATCCCCAAACACTGTTACCGAATCTCCATAGACTTACGGTTCCTAGAAAACCAAATAAAAATACCAAGTATAGTAGTAGATCCACAAAATATCTAAAAGATTTGTACCTAATTTCCTTTTTTTTTTGAGGAAAAAATTTCATTTTTAGTTCAACAAATATTTATTAAGTGTGGTATTGTGCCAAGCTCTATGGTCTGTATCTTGGAGGAGAGATACAAAGTTTAGTTGAGATAAGATCTGTTTTTTTATTATGGTTCAGTGAAATCATTGATAAGACGACTCCCCCCTAGAAGGGCAATTACCACTCCTCCATAGCTTCTCCTAGTGTGATTCTTGTTCATGTACAGACCCACAAATCTCCAGTAGACAGTCTTCTCTGTGTGCTGGAAGTCTCAGATCGAATCACTTACTTGCACATCTTTAACTGAAAGAACCCCAGAGGTTTTTGCATTCCACCTCTTCAACCCCTTCCTGGGACTTGATCCTCGATCTCCTTGACTTCAGTCATTGCTTTATACACTACACTGTCTGCTCAGGAAGGCCTTCCTCTGAAGTCTTTTAATATCTCATGTGTACCAAGAAGATAAAAAGGGAAAGAACATGTGTGTGCAACAAACTTTATAGCAGCTTTTTTTTGTAGCGGCCAAGAATTGGGATGCCCATCAAGTGGGAAATGGTTGAACAAGTTGTGGTAAATGATTATAATGGCAAGATGAGCAGAATGGTTTCAGAAAAATCCTGGAAAACTTCCATGAACTGATAGAAAATGAAGCAAATAGAGCCAGGAAAGTATTATATGTAGTAATAGCAATATTGTAATGATGATCAACAATGATCCACCACTACTCCAAAGGACTCATGTTGTAAAATGCCATCCACCTCCATAGAGAGAAATGATGGTCTTAGATTGTTAATTGAAGCATAATTGTCCCTCTCTATCTTCTTTACTTTTTGTAAGGGATGGGGGGGAACTGGCTAATGGGGAAATATGTTTTGTATGATTTTGTAAGTAATAATGGGTATTGTATTTTTTGCCTATTCAGTGGGTGGAGGGAAGGAGAGAAATCTGAACTGAAAATAAATATAAATATAAAATAAAACATTTCTAAACTGAGTACTAGTTTGATGCCAAGCATCTCTTGATATCTTCATATGCTTGGGAACTTTGACCTGTTCATAGATTGTAAGGTCGTTTTCAAGGATGCTATTTTAAAATTTTTTCCCATTTATTTTTTTCATTTTAATGTACATTGCTTTATGAATCATATTGGGAAAGAAAAATCAGAACAAAAGGGAAAAACCATGGGAGAGAAAAAAACAACAGAAAAAAGAAGTGAACACATCATGTGTTGATTTACATTCAATCTCCACAGTTCTTTTTCTGATTGCAGATGGCATTTTCTGTCCAAAGTCTGTTGGGATTGCTTTAGATCACTGAATCACTGAGAAGAACCAAGTCTTTCATAGTTGTCCATTTTTTTAAACACCAAGCACAACATTTTAAAATGTTTTCACTGATGATATATTGTCATGTTAACCTTTGAGCTACTTGGAAGGGAAGCTTTGACAAGTGATTAATCAGCTAGCATTTATTAAGCTCTGAATTTAGAGGTCCTGGGTTCAAATACTGCTTCTGATGATTGTGACCTTGTGCAAACCTCAGTAGGCTTCAGTTTCCTTATCTCTAAAATGGCCCCAGGGTCTTTTCAGATTTCCATCTTTGTTTCTGGGTTTTAATGTGCCAGGCACTGCAGTAGGTGCAGCAGATACAAAGATAAAAATAAAATTTCCTCCCCTCATGGAGTTTACATTCTTCTGAGAGGGACAGCATGCATACATTACATATATACAATCTATATGCAAAATAAACATGAGGTCTTTTTTAGGTAAATAGTACCTAAACCTACACAGTTCGTGTAGGACTCAAGAAAGGTCTCATGTCAGAGATATCACTTGAGTTGAGCTTTGAATGGAATTAAGACATAGCAGTGAGGAGGGAGTGTTCTTCCATGAGAAAAGAAAGGTAACTTGTTAAAATACCTTGTGGTGTTAAGGCAGGTCCTTTGGGGTTTCTTCTGAATTGAAGACTTTGTCCCCATCTCTTTAGGCAAATTGGAGACAATCTGATTGTACCTGGAGGAGTGAAGACCATCGAAGCTCATGGGAAGATGGTCATCCCCGGAGGCATAGATGTTCACACTCACTTCCAGATGCCGTACAAGGGAATGACCACAGTAGATGACTTCTTCCAAGGGACTAAAGCCGCCTTAGCTGGTGGGACCACCATGATCAGTAAGTTGTTTTCAGGGCTTCCCCCATCTTTGTTTCTTGAGTTCTTAACCAGTTAAATTGACCTGGGAGGTGAGTGAGACTGTTAGATATAGATTTAGTTGTCCATTGTCTAGATGGATGGGATCCATGGTGCCGATGGGTGTGGAGGTAACTCTTTGTTCACTTATCTTAGCATAAGAGGCACCAGCACTTCTCAAGCTACTTCCCAAGGGAAGATAAACAGAGAAAGGAGATTTCATTTAATCCAGTGGTTTACAGGTCTTGGTAAAGAGAGGATTAAAATTGTATTATCTGACATGGCAGAATATTTGGATAGCCTCTTGTCTTTAAGGTTAGCAAGGACCTAGTGGTAACTATCTTTTCTTGTTTCCCCCTCCTCCCTCTCTCCCTCTCTCC
>JAJPUD010000103.1:15938-52587 GCA_023553655.1 Myrmecobius fasciatus | reverse complement strand
CTTCCTTCCTTCCTTCCTTCCTTCCTTCCTTCCTTCCTTCCTTCCTCCCTTCCTTCCTTCCTCCCTCCCTCCTTCCCTTCATCTTTTTCTCCCTCCCTTCCTCCCTCCCTCCCTTCCTCCTTCCCTTCCTCTCTTCCTTCCTTCCTTCCTTCTTTCCTTGCTTCCTTCCTTCCTTGTTTCCTTCCTTCCTTCCTCCTTCCTTTTCTACCTCCCTTTCTCCCCTCCTTTCTCCCTCCTTTTCTTCCTTCCCCCCCTTCTTCCCTCCTTTCTGCCCTCCCCCTCCCTCCCTCCCTCCCTTCCTCTCCCTCCTTTCTTCCCTACTTTGCCTATTGTCAAGAGTCTTTTCCCGCTGGTGAGAGTCATCCCAGAGGGTCCAGCTTTCCTTCTCTTCTTTGCTGATTGGAAGAGGAGGAGAGCCTTCTTCCTCCCTTTCATCTCCCCCACCGCCGCAGGATTGCATCAGTCCTACCAGATGCAATTAGAGGTTGCCTGAGCTCAGGTTTTCTCCCCAGCCAGAAGGAGGGGCCTAGTCCCTACCAGCTGATTTCTCAGCAGCTGCCTTGCCACAGGAGCCCCTGGTTTAGTGCCAAACATTATTAAACAGTGGTTTGGTGCATTTCCTTTCTGATAAGTGCACTTTGGCTGAGTGTGATAGAGTGAAGTCTTAGAGCTAGGCTTTCTGCTGCCTGGATGAGGGGGTGGAGAGGACTGGTTAGCTTCCTCTGCCCAAATACCATTAATCTCCTCTGGGGGAGAGGGGATGGGGTAAGGTTTCAAGGGGACCGAATGCCATTGTCCCAAAGACCCAGGAACTGAAGCAGTCTGACTGGCCTCTTTGAGCAAAATTTTTAATTGAATGTAGGATCAGTGTTGCTCTTAAATTAAATTTACTAATTCAAGAATGCAAAATCAGGAGACTATTAGCATTGATCTAGAGCTAAAACAAAGGTCATCTCATTCAACCACTCATTTTGCCCATGAAGAAAATTACACCCAGAAAAGTTAAGTAACTACAAAAGCCCCTGCCTTCATAGAGTTTATAGTTTAGGACACCTTGCCTCTGATAGTCTCACAGCCCTGAATTTGGTCTTAGAGGAAGCTCAGGGGTCAATTGTTCCGTAACTTTCTCTCTGTGGTGCTGCAGAATGTCTGCTTCAGTCAGGATGCTAGTAAAGCTGGAATGGCTGGAGGTACCACCACCTTCCCTCACCACCAGCCACTACCAACAGAGGGGAAGGGCGGGTGTTGTGAACCAAGGGATTGCCAAATAACCCAAGGTAATTTAACTTTGCCCCTGGGTGGATTGACCTGGATTGCAGATATGGAACCTGGGGCAAGGAAAATGTAAAGATAGTTCTGGGGGGAAGCTCCTGAAACCCCAGAAAATCTCTTTAAAGGTTGCTTTTTTTATCTTGTCACAGCCTATTTTATTTTGTTAAATTTTTGTGTGAACTCTTTTTGCCATCTTGTGGAATAATTTTACCTACGAAGGTTTCCAAATATGTTTTTATTAAAGAAATTAAGATGTCAGCCTCAGATTGGAACCACAACTGGAATACAGTTTGGTTAGGCTAGTAAAAGTGCTAAAGGTGGCAGAAATAGCTGCAATATGGAAGGATGAATGTTGGACCTGGAAGTCAGGAAAGCCTGGCCTCAGATGTGTACTAGAACCTATTTGCAAGTCACTGATTTACAAGTTCAAGATTAAGAATAAGATGCTTTAGCCCTTCTTCCTTTTGTTCTTGTCTAGTCGACCACGTGGTCCCTGACCCGGAATCCAGCCTGACTGAGGCCTTTGAGAAGTGGCGGGAGTGGGCAGATGGAAAGACCTGCTGTGACTATTCCTTGCATGTGGACATCACTCATTGGAATGACAGAGTCAAGCAAGAAGTTCAGAACCTCATCAAGGACAAAGGTGAGCAAGGCAGCTTCCTTTTCCCCAGGTGACTCCTCTTTTCCATGGGCCCACATTTCTTAATTTTTCGCTCTGCTAAGATGTGGTTTCTTTCTTTTTTTTTTTTAAGTAATAGCTTTTTATTTTCAAAATTTATGCAAGGAGTTTTCAACATTCAACCTTGTAAAACCTTGTATTCCAAATTTTGCTCCCTTAGACCCCCACTCTTCCTCCCCTAGACAATCCAATATAGGTCAAACATTTGCAATTTTTCTAATATATATTTCCATATTTATGATGCTTCACAAGAAAAATCAGATCAAAAAATGAGAAAGAAAAAAAAAACCAAGCAAATACAACAAAAAAAGGTGAAAATACTATGTTGTGATCCACATTCAGACCCCATAGTCCTCTCTCTGGGTGTATATGGCTTTCTTCACTGAACAGTTGGAACTGGTTTGAAACATTTCATTGTTGAAGAGAGCCATGTCCATCAGAATTGATCATTGTATAATCTGGTTATAACTGTGTACAATGATCTGGTTCTGCTCATTTCACTCGGCATCAGTCTCCATGTAAGTCTGTCCAGGCCTCTCTGAAATCGTCCTGCTGGTCGTTTCTTACAAAACAATAATATTCCATGACATTCATATACCATAATTTGTACAGCCATTCTCCAACTGGTGGGCATCCATTCAGTTTCTAGTTCCTTGCCATTACAAAAAGGGCTGCCCCAAACATTTTTGCACGTGTGGGTCCTTTTCCTTTTTTATGATGAGATGTGGTTTCCAGAGAAAATGTGGAACAGGGAAGTTTGTTTGTAGTAGGGTAGGATCTGGGCCATCCCCCCTCCTCAGGTTCAGATGTGGAGCAGTGTCTTTTGCTTTAGGCTTTGGGTTAGGGGCAGAAACAAAGTTCGTCTTTTTCTGAAGCATCCAGCACAAGTTCCTGTTCAGAGAGTGAATGAATCTGGGGTCTCCCATGGAAGGATCTTTGCTCTCTAAGGCTTCTGTTAATATCTCCATCAGCCAATATTGATTGAGTGCCCACTGTGTGTACTCAGCATTAAAAGGGAGAAGAATTGGTCAGTGCATTGAAGGCATTTGCCAACAGTGTGCAAATACTTGGAAAGTGAAACAATACAAGACAAATAAATGGTATGTCAAAAGGAAGTACAGGATGATTCCTCAGTGGGGATGTAAACAGTGATCTAGGAGGGTGGAGAAGGGAAAGATAATGGGTTGGTGAGGTTTTGTGAAGAAAGAGAGGCTTCCTTCCCATTGTATATTGAAATGTTCATGTGTGTTAATCATTGTTAAATTCATTATTTTTTTTAAATTAGGTTTGAAAAAGAATAGACTTTATTCTCTAGATTTTCACTATACTCTGCTTCCTCCCCTGCCTTTTTGGGAATAGGACTCCTCCTCTTGAGACAGTAATAATATTTCCCTCCCCTTTTTTTGTTCAGAACTGTGGGAAATTCTATTCTAACAAGCATCATGGAATCCTCCTCTACCAATGTGGTCAATAATTCTTTTCTAATTTATAGTTTTAGAATGTTGCCTGACCAATTAGTGGACAAACTTTTCTTTATTATTATATTCTTTATAAATATAATATATAAGCAACAAGTTCATATATTATAGAAATAACAATAGCTAGCATTTATATAGTGGTTTGTGGTTTACAAATTTCTTTATAAATATTATCTCATTTGATTCTTACAACCATCCTGAGATGAAGGTGCTATTTTGTACTCCCATTTTACAGATGAGGAAATGGAGATAAAAAGTAGTTAAGTAACTTGCTCAGGATCACAAGGTGGTAAATGTCTGAGGCAAGATTTAATTTTTGGTCTCCCTGAAACCGGGTCAAATGCTCTTTCTATTGTACCACTTAGTTGTCTCTATGCAAAGTGCTGAGAATGCCAAAAAAAAAAAGGCAAAAACTGTCTGTGCTTTCAAAGAGCTCGTTCTGATAGGGAGACAAAATATAAATAGCTAGGTCCAAACAAGAAAAATTGTAGATAATCCTTGGAGGAAAGGCACTGGGGTTGAGATCGGGAATGGCTTTTTCCAGAAGATGATGTTTTAGAAGATTGAAGAAAGAAAAGGAGGTAGAAACATCCAGGAGGGGAGGGGCAGCCAATGAAAATGCACAGCTGGAGTATTTTGTACAAGACCACTGTCATTGACTTGAGGATTGTGTGGAGGAAAGAATAAGATGTGAGAAAACTGGAAAGGTGGGAGGGGCCCCGGTTATGAGAGCTTTAAAAGCCAGGGGATTTTCTATTTGGTGCTAGAGGTAATGGGGAGCCAACTGGAGTTTATTGCAGTAGTTGGTTGTGACATGGTTAGACCTGAGCTTTTTCAGCTGAATGGAGGGCAGACTGAAGTGGGGAGAGACCTGAGGCAGAGAGACCAGCTTGTAGGTTATTGCCATAAGGGGATGAGAGGATGAGGGGTCTGTACCAGGACGGAAGCATTCTCAGAAGAGAAGATGGATAATTGTGGTGGGATGTGCATAAGAGATACTGTAAAGGGAGAATTATCTCAGACACGGTTTGCCCATGTGTGTGCTGGAGTGTGAGGAGGCAAGGGGGACGCTTTGGTTCCAAGCTTGGCTGATTAAAAACAATGGTGGTGCCCTTGTCAGTAATGGGGAAGTTTGGAAAAGGGGAGTGTGGAGAGTAGGGGGAAGACAACATGTTTGGTGTTGGACGTGCCAGATCTGTAGGACATCTAGTTCAAGATGTTCAATTGGCAGTTGCAAATGCAAGAATGGAGATATTGGGAGAGAGGTCAGGGCTAGATAAGAATCATCCAACAAAAGAGACTGAAAAGGAACAGTTAGACAGGCAGGAGGAGAAAAAGGAGAAGCCTAGGGAGAAGTGAGTGATGTCAGGGACTGCAGAAACTCAGAAAATGGAGGATGGGGGTTAGACTGGGCAGGAAAGAGATTATTGGTAACTCTGGAGAGAGCAGCTTTGGTTGAGTGATGAGCCTGGAATACAGAGAGCAGAGGGTCTGACATCAAAAGAGAGAAGGAAGGAGAGACATGATTATTGTTGGTTTTTGTCCTTTGTTCTTGAAGAGGACCATGGCATCAAGGAAGGGATGCCATGACATGCAAGTGTATTGAATTTCAGTGAGGGAGGGAGGTACAAAGTCCATTTTCTTCTCTGGAACCATCTGGGTCCAGTCACAAGATGTATAGATCAGAAAGACTGGAGATGGCCCTGGTAGAGGTATTATTATAGTGATTCTTTCTCAGACGTGCATGAAAGGGAGAAGAGATACAGAACATTCACTAATGGGATGGGAAATGAGTTGAGAATTTTTTAAAGGGCATTGAGAGAATAAGTGATTTCTCCCATCACTCTATTCTCTGAGTATTATTCCATGACCATTCTTCTACAGTACCTTTTTTATGTATCACTGGAGAGGGAATCACTTTACAAAGAGATGCCCTGCATCCTTTACACCCCCCCTCTTTAGAAACAATATGTAAATCTCAGAGATACCTTTAGTTTACTAAGCAAAAAGCCTGTGAATTGAGGATTAGAGCAAAGAATTTTTTAATGGAAAAAGATATTGTTTAGTTTACCAAACATCTCCCTTTCTCCATTGTGGAACAAACAACCAACATTTCTGAGGTTTCGACCTTCCTTGGATGAATGAATTTATGATCCTAAGAGACAGCCACTTTAGAAGTTGTTCATGGCTCAATAATATCTTGGAAGGATGTTTCTAGTGGGTGGCTCCATAATATGTGTTTGACCTCTGGTGTTTTTCAATAATTTTAATTGATTCCTTGGAAAAAAACATAGCACATTTATCCAATGTGCAGATGACACAAAAGCTAGGCGGGATAGACAGCTCATTGGATGGAGTGATGAGCCAAAAGATTACAACATTGGGTTGGAACTAGATAGTTCTTCCCTGCTTAGATTTTGCAAAACTAGGATCAGTGTTGTCTGTTCTTTAGAAACCAGGATAAGTGTTTTCCTTCCTGCCATTTGTGAATTGAACACATTAGTCTTTTCTTATGGCTTTTGGATTTCATGTTATAGATGCGTACATGAGGAACTATGGGAATCCTCACAATATAGCATCTTGGTGTTTGACAAAAGCTACCCATCAAAAGAAAGGAGAGTTATCAGCCTGGTACATTGTAATGAGTGCTGGGTTTGGAGTCTAAGGATGAGGGTTCAAATCTTGGGTCTGCTATTTTACTCCTGTGACCTTGGGGATGACACTTAAATTTTTTTTTTTTTTTTTGGCCTTAATGTCCTGTGGAAATGAAGAGTGTGGACTAGATGGCGTCCAAGGTTTCCTCTAGCTCTAAATTGGGGATTCCATGATCTTGGCCACTTATTTATTTATTTAATTTTAAATTTTGTTTCATTTACTCATTTGATAAATTTGTATTTGGTGCCTGTTTGTGCAGAGCACCGTGCTAAGTGTGAGAGAGATTGTTGCCTTCATGGAGCTTGCGGACTAAGACACTTGGATAACTATAATGAACAGTGTTATATGAGAGAAACTAATGCAGTTTAGTAGGGTGCTGCGAGGGGATAGGAAGATCACAGAGGTCCTTCATGAAAGAGAGCATTTAAAGCATTGGAATTCAGTAATTGAATGAGGTAGATAGGTGGGCCTGGAAAACCTCATCTTCCTGAGTTCCAATCTGGCCTCAGATACTTACTGGCTCTGTGACTCCGAGTACAGTCACTTAACAGCCTCAGTTTCTCCATCTGTCAGATGAACTGGTAAAGAAAATGGCAAACTGCTCCAGTATCTTTTCCAAGAAAACCCCAAATGAGGTCACAAAGAATTGACCATAACTGACCACAGTAGGCAGAGGGAACAGCCAGAGCAAAGATATGGAGATGGGAAATGTGCCCGGAGGAAAGTCATGTTAGAATGCAGGTCAGGTAAGATGGAGCTTAGATTATGGAGGGTCTTGAATGGGAAGCAAAAGAGTTTGCCTTTACTTATGCACTTGTGACATTCTGGAAGCAGTGTGAAGGCTGTATTGCAAATGCAGGAGGGAGACTGGAACTGGCAAGATCTGCTGGAGGCTTCTGTAGGATTGTTCAGGCAGATGTCAGTAAAAGCTTATAGTGAATAGAAGCATGGGCTCCTAGATTTAGCAGGACCCCAGAGGTCAGCTCCAGGTCCCTCATTGTGCACAACAGCCCCAGAGAAGTTAATTGAATTGCCTGAAGCTATACAGGTAGCATATGGACTACATTTACCTCTTGCTCTCCTCTCCCCACCCCTTCTTTTTTTACAGGTGTCAACTCCTTCATGGTTTACATGGCTTACAAGGATTTGTATCAGGTCTCCAACACAGAGGTAATGATGACTTGGCCATCTGGTCTGGGAGTGCTTGGGTGGGGCTGGTTTATCCTGGCCCACAGCTTCTTTGAAGCAACATAGTTGCCCTTGGAGATGGCCCGAGTTCCATTTCAGTCTTGGGCAGCTCCAGCTACATGTTGAATAAGGCAGGAGGCAGGGTTCCCACAGTGTGGGGAACCAGAGCTAGAGTTTCTTTCCATGGGTGCAGTCTCCTTTGAGGGAAGGTAACAGCCGGGGAGAAGGGTGGTTCTCTGCCAGGAGGAAGGTGGTCCTCTGCTTCTCTTTATTGCTTTTCTCCTTCCTCCTTTACCCCGCAGCCCCAGTTTAGCAAAGCCCTGGGGGCCTTACCCTAGCAGAGTTAGGAGTGTCTGTATCAGGGGGATTAATACCGGTCTGCCTCTTCCTGCTTCTCCAAGGAGGTCCTGGGGGGCATAGAAGTCGTGGGGAGGGATGTGGCTGACTGGTCTTATGTTTCCCAGGGGTCAGAGGGGAGGCCTCTCTGAGAACCAGATGTGCTATTAGCAAGTTCCAGTGCTATCTCCATCCTACTTTAGGGGATGGCTTAGGGCCAAATCCGAAAAGTGATCCAGGATATTAAGGAAATGCATTTCCCCCTGAATTTCCCTCTCCTGAGATTCTTTTGGGAATGCCTGTGTATTCTGGGGAGAGAGGGTAGCTGCTTGGGTCATTCACGCTGACTTGGTTTCCAATGCCAGTATCTTTTATCCTGCAATCATTTTTCTAGTTGATAGCCAACCAGAGCCCCCGAAGAAGGTTTTCCTTTGGGCATTTGAGGGTCCTTTTTTGTCCAACACATAGTTTTTCAAATGAAGAAAACTGGTATCTTTCTCCATTTCAGCTCTATGAGATCTTTACCTGCCTCGCAGAACTGGGTGCCATTGCTCAGGTTCATGCAGAAAATGGGGATATCATCGCGCAGGTAATTCTCCAGTCCATGAGAATGTGCTTTCCATCTGTCCTAGGCTTTTCTCTGCTGGAATAGATCACTTCTTTGGATAATAGATCTCAAGCTGGAAGGGACTGTAGAACTCAATGAGTCTAACTCCCTCATGCTATGGATGAGGAAACAGATCTGTGTTAGTTAAGTGATTTCTTGGTAACTGTTTAAGGCATGATTTGAACCCAAAGACTTCCTGGCTCCAGGTTCAGTATTCTTTCCACCACATCTAGGTTATAACTTCAGCTGCCTTTTCTGTAAAATGGAGACAATAATAGCATCTGTGTTACAGGATTATTGTGAGGTTCAAATGTGCTAATATATAAAAAGCATTTTATGAAGTCATTACTGGAGCACCTGGGTGACACAGTGGATAGAGACTTTCTTTTCTATGGTGCAAGTAATGTTTTTTTTTCTTTGTAGCACCCCTATGAGTGAGGTGATAGGTAGGAGAGGTTATTAACTCATTTTACAGAAATAAGGAGATTGAGCCTTAGAAGAGTGAATGGATTTGGAAGGTCTTTCATATAGAGGGAGGGTTAGGCTGGGACAGAGAAGCAGGTTTTGGCGTATCATGGGGAAAAGCTTTTCAGTGATGAGTGCTGTCCAGCAGTAGGAGGCATTAGCCACTGTCAGAGGGACTAAATTGTCCTCATCACAGATGTGGATGCTAGATGAAGACTGGGCAAGGAGCTGTAAGGGAGGTCTTTGCATCATATAAACTAGTTTACCTTCCAATTATCAATATTCAAATTCTCTGCCTTTCCTGATATCTTCTTTTTTTTTTGAGAGGCATTTGGGGTTAAATGACTTGACCAAGGTCGTACAACTAGGTCTGAGGCTGGATTTGAACTCTAGTTCTCCTGCCTCAATTGGCACTTTATCTACTGAGTTATCTAGCTGCCCCTAACTTTACTGATGTCATACAACATATTGCTGTAATTTGGGCTCAGTTCTCTTGACTAGATTCATTGATTTTTTTCCCCACTAGACATGCTGTTTCTTAGCATTTGATCCATTTCTACAACAAAAAGCTATTTTCTCAATCACTTGGGTATGATACCAATAATTATAATAACGATAACCAGCATTTATATGGCACTTTAAGAAGTACTTTACAAATACTGTTTCATTTTTTTCTTATAACCCTTGGGGGGAAATGCCATTATTTTCCCTATTTTATAGATGAGGAGACAGAGATAAACAATGGTTTACCCAGTGTCTGAGGCCTGAACTCCAATTTTCCTGACTTCAGGTTCAGCACTTAACAATAATAACAGTGATAGTGATAATTAACATGTATATAATTCTTATTATGTGCCAAGTAATGTACTAAATGTTCTACATGAGTATCTCATTTGATCCTCACAGCAATCTTGGGAGGTGGGTGCTTTTATTATTCCCTTTTACAAATAAAGAAACTAAGGTAAGCAGGAGTTAAGTGTCTTGCCTAGTGAACACAGCTAATAAGTGTCTGGAGTCAGATTTGAATGCAAATCTCCATGACTTCATCAGAATTCTCCGTAGTCCTAAATTGGGTACTTCTTGACTTATTTTGAGAAGGCAGAAAGGTGTAGTGGATAAGGCCCTGGGTCTTTGAAGTTCAGGTTTCCATTGCTTTTCTGGATACTTCCTAGCTATGTGATCTTGCAAGAGCTACTTAACCTTTTTATTCTAGACACAATTTCTTTATCTATAAAATGAGGGGAGTCCTCACCAAATCTAAATCTGTGCTACAATGAAAAGTATATGGTGGCCTTTTCAAAGAAACTCCCTTCTTTGTCTTTCTTCTTAAGACAGTGTCTTGGAGTCTGTGCTTCTTAATAGCAAAGGGCTTTGGGGGCTCATTGCCTCCTAGCAAACAAAAAATGATTGAGGGTACTTTTCCATTTGGAGGAATTTCCAGTGCTGTTTATTACATTTAGCCTTGGCTATGAGAGATTTTGTTGTCTAAAAGAAGGCAGCAGATGTACCCTGGGATTTCGAAATCCTTATGTAAAAGAAACTAAGAAGAAACAAATTTGGCTCCATTTAGTACAGAGTAAAACAACAAAACAAAAATCTGTGAGGCAAGGTTGTAGATTAATAGAATCTAAGAACCAGCTCTCGTGACCCTTCTGCCACTGGAATGCCTAGAGCTTATGTAAGAGGAAGGCACCTTGGAGATCATGTAATGAAACTCTTTCATTTTATAGAGGACTCTTTTTGAATTCATCTGTAGCCAGAGCAGTAGTGTTCCTTGAGCTGGGAATTCTGGGCTGCAGTGGAACTAAACCAATTGAGTGTCTCCACATTTAGTATAGCACCCATGTGGTGATCCCCTATAAAGTATGGGGCTAGCAGGCTGCTTAGGGAGAGGTGCCCTGGCCCAGGTTGGAAACAGTGTGTTGATGCTTCTGTGTTGACCAGTAATGGCATCAATGAGGGATGATGTAAATCCAGCCTGGGTAAGATTTGGAAGACCTAGTTTCCCAGAGAGAGAAACTGAGACCACAGGCTCATAGTTGAATAGTTTCAGTACTACTTGTACAAGTAAGCACATTAAAACTTCAATCATCTCAACACCCAGTCCATTTTTGTTCTTGCTTTTTAATAAGAATGAAGGAGCAATAAATGAAAAAATAATGAAGGAAAAATATTGCCTGTGAATCTTAAATGCTTTTCACATTGAAAGAATAGTTTTTGTTCTCAATACCTCATTGCTCCCAAACAAAGAAGGCCTTTTCATTCCTATGGAAATGAACAAAGGTGTAAGTTATCTTCATTTTTCACCCCAGAATGACCAAAGCAAACTTCAGAACAATAGAACAGACTTTCGATGTTTTCATGCATTCTTGGAATGAAGCTTGTTATTTTAAGAACTAATCAGGGTGACCTGTCACAGATCATTCCAGAATTACTGTCTTAATCTGACAGCCCATAAACCCACTAGCTCAGCACCCTTTATCTGAAGAGCTGGGAAAATGGTTTATGAATTTAGAGGTCAAATTGTGATTTATAGAATCACAGGAGTTAGAGGTAGAAAGGACCTTAGAGATGATCAAACTTCCATTTTAATAAATAAATAAATAATAAGATAAACTGCTTCAAGTTTACACAAGTAATAAGTAGTGGAGTGGAGATTCGAACTCAGGTCTTTGGACCTCAAACCCACTGCTCCTTCCATTATATAGATGCTTTTATTTATATAACTTGTTAGGTTTCCAAAGTATCCTAGAGCTTATCTGGTAAGGGATAGGGAAGAGCTGCTCTAAATCAAACCAATTAGTAACATTATTTTTTTATAGTTACACCCACTGCATGCTCTTTCTGCCACCTAGTAAGTGAAGATAGAAGCTGATATCCAGAGAAACTGGAGCCAAACTGTAGGATTGAATGGAGTAAGTTTCATAGAGTTGCAGATGAGGAAATGAAATGTCCGTTAGTCCTTCTTGGCACTATTTGGTAAATGATTCAGTAGGGAAGGCTCAGAATACAGCAATGTCTCTCTAGTCCACATTTGAGGTTAATTGAACAGCACAGTGCTCAGCGATACAAGCGCTCTCCTCTTCAGGGTATTGCCCTTTTCTTGGAGGACGTTCCTGCATTATTTTGTGGTTTGAAATGTACATACATGCGTGTTTCAAGTGCATACACCTGCATGCTGCAAGCATGTGTGGTTTCAGCAGCGTCATTAATTCTGTTGTTAGCACACCCTCGCCAGCGGAGCGGAACACTTCTAGGGAATTGTCTGACTACGCGCGTGGTGCAGAGGGGGTGTGTGGAGAAGCAGTGGGTCGCACAGATAGAGTGGTGCTGGCCTGAAGAAAAAACAAAAATATAACTTGTTAATTAAGAGTGTGCTCCATTGGTCGAGTGTAAGGACTGGGTGTGACTTAGGGGATTGTAGAATTAGGAAGGAAACTCAGAGGCCACATGGTCCAGCATCCTCATTTTATAGATGAAGCAATGAAGACCCGTGGAAGCGAAGTTGACTTGCCCAAGTTCATGCAGATAGGAAGTATTAGAACAGGATTTGAATGCAGTTCAGTGGCTCTCACCATTGAGAAACACTGCCTCCTAGATTCACTCTCATCTCAGCCATGCCCTGCGCCAGGATGTTTCTTCTCTCTGGGTCTCAGTTTCCTCATCTGTAAGTTGGACTCAGTGATACCATAATTGTTCTGGTTAGAGATCTCGTGGTAACATTCTCCCCCTCACCCCCATCCTTAGATGGAAACATTCTCTAGAAGTTCCACCTTTTTTGCTGATGCAGTTAATTGGTATCTGTTGACATCTGGCTTTTCATCCCTCCAGGAGCAAGCCCGGATGTTGGAAATTGGAATAACTGGCCCTGAAGGCCATGTGCTAAGTAGACCGGAGGAGGTAAGTGGCCAAAAAAAAAAAAAAAAGAAGGAAAAAAACAAAACCTGGAGCTATCTGTGTTCCTTTCCAGGCCCTCCCTGGAGATACGTTCTTATCAGAAGCAGGTTTTCTTCTTCATGTCCTGCAACTTGTTTTATCTTAGATGCATTTATGTTTGGCGGTCACACTTAGTGTGTGTACCTCCCTTCCCCCCTCACACAAATAGGCAACTATGTGTTTGCTCACACATACATTTGTGCATGCACTTATCTTGGAGATTGTGGGAAAATATTGATAAAAAGAACTATACTGAAGCATTTTATCAAAGGTTGTGTTTGGCCGACAACAGCAGAAAATTGTAAGGGGATTGCTAAAAGAGAGAGGGATATCTCCTTTCTTAATCTCATTAAAGCAGATGAAATCCATAGACCTTTAGGAATGGCCATGGGAAGAAAACTTTTGTAGTCTTTCACTATTGAATGTAGCTGGGGATTCACCATCATGGTCCTATATTTTAAATTTATGTCAATTTCAGAATCATTGGCTTAAGCTTTTCATGTAGAGACACAGGAGGTTGAGAAATTATTTTACCTGCTTTCTAACATGCTACAGGTGTTATTTAAATTGATCATGAAATATTCCATGTCCTCCAAATCTACAATTAGCAGGATTCTTTCCCATTCTGAAATTGATAATTCTTTGGAATGATAGTGATGTTTATATTATCATAAGCATAATAGCTAACATTTGTATAGTTCTTTATGGTTTGAAGATCTCTTTAATTTAATCTCTCTTAGCTGCCCCTCTCTTAAGTGCTTATTATATTATTATTATTAATTATTATTATTAAGTGCTTATTAGCTTAAGTGCTATTATTATCCCCATTTTACAGATGACTGAAATAGTATTGAGAAAGATTGACTTATCTTGATTTATTCAGGTAGGATGTGTCAGAGGCAGGATTTAAACTAATTTCTTCCAGGTACAGAATTCATGCTCCTATAAAACCTGGTTGCCTCATGTTTCACTTATCTACCAGTTCAGGATTGGCAAGGGGACAGAGAAGTATAGTAGAAGGGTTTGGATGGGTATCTAGAATACCACTTACTTGACATGATGGCATCTGCCTGTAGGATTGGGAATTGTTTGTCTGCAAGATGTATGGCAGATTAGCATTGTAAAGGCTGATATGCTAGCAATAAGGGATGGACACCTAAACTGATTCTGTGTCTTGCATGTAAAAAAACTCCTTTCCTATTTCACAATTCTAAGCTAGTACTAAGTGATAGGAGGAAGAAACCAACTAAATAGAAATATCCAGTTCTCCCCTCTCCCCTAGTTCTAATGATCCCCCTTTGCTGTTGTTGTTACTTGAATTTGTCATTAGAATTCATTAACAGTTTTTGACCCTGGCTTACAGACCAAATGCATCTTGCCTGTAAAGTTAGTCGCCACTATGTGGGGAAATAAAGCCAGATTAATTCCATAGGGTAGGTTGGTTTGGGCTAATTGGCGCCATTCTCAAAACCATTTCTAAAGGCTAACCACTGAGGAGATGTGCTTGCAAGATAGATTCCTTCCCCTGGGTCACTGAGGGAGTCTGCAGTGGGCCGGGGGCCAGGCGATTTCAACGAAAGGCCTATTTTTGCCTTCTCTGGTTTGGCTCCCTGTCTCTTTCCCTCCTTTCTTCTTTTTAATAAGAGGCCTTTCAGCTGTAGCATCTGTCAGAACCTTGGACGCTCTTGTGGGTGAAGTCAGAGAGGGTGATGTAACCCTCCAAAGATAGTCAGGTTGCCGAAGTGCTGGAAATCCTGGGAGAGAGGGAAATCAAAAGCTAGAGGTGAGGTCATAGGGAACTGAAGTGGTCAAGACAGCTGCTCTGAGGGAGGAGTTATCAGGGAACAAGACAGGCCCTCTCCACTTCAAAGCATACCTAAACTGTACCCTGAGTGGTGCCTTATAACACTGGAACCCAGCAACCCCACAGAGAAACTGGAAGAATAATAGCATGAGAGAACAGAAGGTCAGCGTCATCCTGCTCATTCATCTGGAAGCCCCATGTCACCTTCCTTCCCCAGAGAGGAAAAAGTAGCTTGGGATGAAGACAAATTCAGTTGTTCAGGCCTATGTTGTCCACAAGCTGTGTTCTTCCCAGTGTAATTTTTTGGTCAAAAAGTTTATCTTAAAATAATATATATCTAATATAGGTTTAATATATGCCTAAGATAGGTATAGACTTTTAGAAATAAGTCACTTCCTGCTCCATCCCCCCTCTTGCAAAGTAAAACATTTGCAAAATACTAACATTTTCACAAAAAGCAAATTTCCACTGTAATTCATTGGTAAAAAAGATTAATAAAAATGCAAATTCCCATTGTAGTTGATTTGTAAAAAATAAATTGAAATGGGTTCATTTAAAAAAAGTATGATAAAAATATACACACATACATATATGTATATATAATAAGTATAGATTTTTTTTAAATTATGGTCTTTTCTAGCAACAAAATGAAACATTTACACAAAACCTACTAACACAGTAATCCTACATCTGTTGATATATATTTGACATCTTTTAGCTATAGTCCCCCAATACTCTACCACCTTCTGCTTAATTTAAATTTAAAAATATATTCTCCTAAGTGTAAGGTACTACATTTAAATACAAAGACAGAAATTTAAAGAAACATACCAGTTTTTGCTGTTGAGCTTCCATTCTGTGGGAATGTATTTAGCATGTCCGAAATCATGGAATCATAGCTCAAAGAGATATCTGAGGTTATCAAACCTGATTCCTTCATTTTATAGACAGGCAGACTGAAGGCCCAGGGAAGCCAAGACATAGGATAAATAAACATATGGTGATTGGAAATAGAGAAGTACATTAATAACTTGGGAGAATTAATGAGGTAAGGAGTGTAAAAGAGGTTTGTGATACCTAATGAACTAATCAGGTATGGAGCTGTGCTCCAGAATCCCAGCTTTGGGTTTATAAGGATTGGATTTGATCCTGGGGGCAGAATTCTGCCTTATAAACCCAAAGCTGGGATTCTTATGAGTTTATGACCTCACCTAGGGTGGTAAGGAAGGATCTAATTAATTTATGGTATGACCAGCCCCTTGGACTTAACCCTGCAATGTTGTCACTCAGAAGATACCAGGGATTCAAGCTGTGGTCCAGCTGATGTTTGCTGACTCTTTTAGGCAGACGTTCTGGTGCTCTGATGGTGTTTTCCCAGGGGGTGGGGTACAGAATTTAATGGAATGGCAAGATAAAGCCAGTAATATATTTTTCAACTTTGTGTAAGTACAGACATGGCACGGGTGTTTAGTTAACAAACAGAGCCACCTGATATACCCAGCTTCCTTCTCTGTTGGTTCAGGACAACTCACCTCCACGAGGAATGGCTTTGGGAGGTGGAAGGATCGGCGACTTTGTTGGGGAGGACCTTTCTGATGTTCGGTTCCTTTCTTTCTAGCTGGAAGCTGAGGCTGTTTTTCGGGCAATCACTATTGCCAGTCAGACCAACTGCCCTCTCTACATCACCAAGGTCATGAGCAAGAGCGCTGCGGATCTCATCTCTCAAGCCCGCAAGAAAGGTGAACTGTGCTCTTAGGGAGGGGCCTGTGTGGCTCATGCCTTCCTGGCGTCCTTGGTCAGTGTTCAAGGCTTGGCTTTGCTGAGCATCTATATGCAGGATTTAGGATTCTAGTTCTAACCTAAAAGGACCTCACATACGGTGAATTTAATCCCTTATTTTTAAATTAAATTAAATTTTACTATTTTACACAACTTCACTCTGGCTATTCACTGCTAACTATGCCTGTTAGTCTAGTGTCTCAGGAGGAATATGGCCACTCTGAAGGCCGAGAGGACTCTGCTGAGTGGCATTTATTTATCAAAGGCCTTGTCCCTCGACCTGACTGGTAGGTAGCTTGATCCCAGAATGAGTGCTCTATGGGGTCATTATGAAAGTTCTAAAGGACAGATGGTAAATGAGAAGTCAGAGAAGGATGGGAGAGAGAGGAAAGGGAATCCATCTGGATTTCTGCTTCAGGTGAATGCAAAATGGCCCAGCCATTAGGTAGTAATGAATGTTTTGGGTGGAGGGAGAAGCTGTGAGAAGGAACAGTAGTTTAAATGCCACATTTTGGGCTAAGTCCACAAAACTCCACATGGAAGTGATTGGGGTTGTTAAAAATAGTGCAGGCTGCCTTTTGATGCTCAGGATCCCTGAAGGTGGGTGGCCCATTCTTGTGGGTGGAGAGGCCTTTCTGTCTCGGCAGCCCCGGCAGATTCACTTGGATTCCTTCTATTACCCGTTAGACAGCAGTTCGTGTGTGTGTGTGTGTGTGTGTGTGTGTGTGTGTGAATAATAAACAGGATCCTGTTTTTCCTTGATGGCTGAGTTACCAGAAGGCTGGATCTGGGAAGAGGGCCCAGGTTTCCCCTGTTCCATTCCTTCCTTTCATGGAAAAATGTACAAAGTAGACAAGTGTACACATGCCTGCCGAGCCATCCTAGGGACCTCCATGCTGGTTCTCATGAGTATTTTATTGCGATATTTGGATAGACTCGACTTTGGGTTCTGGTCTCTTGGATTGGTTTATTCCTTTCTGGGGAAGAAATCACTCAGAGCCTTGGCCCTCCAATGAAGGTTTCTCAGGAAAAGATGAGAGGTTTAGAGCCAGAAGAGACCTTTAAGGCTTGCTGGGCCAAACCCTTTCATTTCACAGCTGAGGAAGTGATTTCTTAAGGTTGCTTCATGCTGTAGAAGAAAATCTACACTGCAGGTCTGGCACAGGGTCTTCCATGGCCAGTAAACTGAGTGTCAAAGTAAATAAAGCATGTTTCAGTAAGGAGAAAAGCTGACCCTGGAGAGAATGTGCCTGAAGCTTTCCATTGCCTTGCTCTCTCAGGGAAAGAGAAAAGATAATACTGAGCAAAGAGACTTAGCGGTTTTCGTGGTCAGTGTTGATTGAGTTGCTGATGGGATTCTAGGTCTTTGGTGCCCCAGCTTCTGAGAGGGCTAAATGCTTCTGACTGGTTGAGTTTACTTCACTTCTCTGTAGTTCTGGAAACTCCACAGTCCCCGTTTCTTGCTATTTCTCCATGAAGTTGTTTTCCCTTCATTTTCTTCTTCACTCTTCATGCATTTTTCAGTTGAATTAATACTTATAGAAAGCTCTGGAGAATCAGGCAGATTACCATCAACTCATCTGGTTTCATCAGAGTATGCTAGGCATTTTTAAGCCAAGCCTCTTCATAGCCTTAAGAGGGAGACTTTGGAATGAGGAAAAAAGAAAAATGAAGAGTTAGGGCAGGGATGGATGTGTTTCTGACACCCAAACTGGAGGATAGAGCTAATAAATACCAGTTTGGGTATGAGATAAGAGAGTTCAGTGCTTATCTACTTTTTTCCTTTTAAAATAATTTTTATAGCTATATTTTATTGTTATAGTCATTTAGCAGTTATTCAATAAGCATTTTTTTTTTGCTGAGGCAATTGGGGTTAAGTGACTTGCCCAGGGTCACACAGCTGTTACGTGTCTGAGACCAGATTTGAACACGGGGTCCTCCTGACTTCAGGGCTGGTGCTCTATCCACTGTGCCACCTAGCTGCCCCTCAATAAGCATTTATTAAGTACACATCATGTGCAAAACACTGGGGAGTCGAAGACAGACAAAAGGCAGGTCTTTCATGGAGCTACCAAATAGGGGGAAAAATCATACAAATAGTTATTTTCAAACAAGATATATGTAGGATCATTTGATAATCATCAGTCTAAGGAAGGCACTAGGAGGATTGCAAAGGCTTCTTGCAGAAAGGGGGATTTTAGCTGTAACTTGGAGGGAATACCAATGTATTCCCCTTTTTCCCAGAAAGGTATTCATTATAAAAATACTCCCCCTCCCCAAATATTTAGCAAAACTAGCTAACACACAAGAAAAATCTGATCTTGTTATAGTATTTTACATATATAGTATCCCATTATATCTCTTGAGACCAGACTTGGTCATTATTATTTAAATACATTCAGTTTCAATCATTTTATTCTTGTGATGCTTTCCATTTATCAGATTATAGTCATTGTAGATATTGTTTTCTAGGTTCTGCTCATCCTGCTTTGCATCTGTTCATAGAAGTCTTCTTCTGCTTCTCTGTGTTCATTATATTCATTGATCTTTAAAGCATAATAATATCTCATTGTATTTATGTATTTATTTATTTTTTTGCTTTTTGCTGAGGCAGTTGTGATTAAGTGACTTGCCCAGGGTCACACAGCTAGGGAATGTTAAGTGTCTGAGACCAGATTTGAACTCAGGTCCTCCTGACTTCAGGGCCGGTGCTCTATCCACTGCGCCACTTAGTTGCCCCTATTTCATTGTATTTATATATCATAATTTGTTTAGTCTTTCTTCAGTAGTCTTATCTATTTTCTGATGGATATATGCCTTTAAACAAACATTTATTAAATGTCTCCTGTGTGCTAAGCTTAGAGGATATAAAGACACAGATGGAACTATCATCCCCCTAAGATGCTGAGATTCTCCAGGGATAGAGTTTCACAATTGTATTCCTTTGCTTCAGCAATCCCCTAGACTGCCATAATTCATTCTTCTTCTGCTAGGATCTTTGTTAATGAAGTCAGATGGGGTACTTTCTCCCATGAGGGCTTTTCTCATCAAGTGGTCCCATTGGAGACTTACTCTCTGGGGACATTCAATACTTTGCTGTCCCCCAGAGTTCTGCTCGGTGTTCTTGGTCCCCTCTTTGCCCGAGATTGAGGGTGATGCAGAAGGACCAGAGGTAACCTTTCTTCTGTTGAGAAGCTTTGGCTTTGGGGCATCAATGGAAACCTTAACCCAGATAAGGATGTAGTTATCCCTGTTGGCTTTGGGGAGATGATAAGCTTGGATCTTCCTTGTATGTTGGTCTTCTAAACCTCCCGAGGGCATTGGCTTAAGGATCTTTTGTGAGCTTCTACCTGTGTAGCTCTGTACCTGCTCTACACCTTATCTACACCTTATGGTCTTAGAGACCTGCCAGATTTTGACTTGGGTGGCTGGATGGCACTATAATGAATGGCATGCTGGGCCTAGAGTCTGGGACACATCTTCATGAGTTCAAATCTGGCCTCAGACACTAGCTGTGTGGCCTTGTCTGCCTCAGTTTCCTCATCTGTAAATGAGCTGGAGAAGGAAATGGCAAACCACTCCAGCATCTTTACCAGGAAAATCCCAAATGGGGTGTGGAGAGTCAGATAGAGATCCAAGAAAAGCAGTAGCTTCCTAACTCCAGGTCTGACACTAATCAATGTGCTACCTCAGTTGACTTGCCCAAATGTGTCAGAGGCAGGCCTTGAGCCCAGATCTCCTAAAAACACTTCCCTGCCTTAGGAAAAATCATTCTGTAAATCAAGCTTGTGTAGTGTCTGCCTAACAAGTTCCCCTTTCTTTTTCTGTCCTCTAGGAAATGTGGTGTTTGGTGAACCCATCACAGCCAGTCTTGGTACAGATGGGACCCATTATTGGAGCAAGAATTGGGCTAAAGCTGCTGCTTTTGTGACATCTCCCCCCCTGAGTCCTGACCCCACCACTCCGGACTACATCAACTCCTTGTTGGCAAGGTGGGTGCCAGCTGAGAATAAGAGTGACGACGATGATGATTGTGTGTGTGTACAGACATAATGAGGTACTGTCTCACTTGTTCTTCATGACTGTCTGAAGGGGCTTTCCCAGCCACACAGACAGCATCTCAGAAGATCTTCCTGAGTCCCCAGCCCAGTACTCTCTCTACTGTTTCACCTCGCTGACTGCTGGTCACTCACATTCATAGAGCAGCATCTGGGATCGGAAGAAGGGGGCAGAAGGTAGAATGGCGTCTCAAATGAATTCGTCCCCAGTGGGGAAGTTGGCAGAGTTCTGGGCAGAGTGGGCTTAATCTGGGAAGGTTTTCTGCTGCCACCTGGCAGAGGCATGCTGGGACAGTTGTACTTGTTGGGCAGACCCAATACTGGCGCTGCTTGAGCTGGGAAGTCTAGAAAGTCCTCAGAGGCCTGGGCTGGCCTATCTCGAGTTTCCCATCCACATGGACATCCACAGTGCCGAGGGAACAATGAGACCCTGTCAAAGAGCTTGCAAAGACTCATGGAGTGAATCAGGCGCACCCAGAGCCTACTTGATCTCATACCTAATAATAACTGTCTCTGCTGCAGTTCTTAAGAGTCTGCCTCTCTAGGAGTGGGGAAAGTCAAACCTTTGTTTTCATCAGCATAGGGAACTCCTAATGTGGTAACTCTCTCCATTAGGGCAGATGAACCCCTCCTCTGCAATTCATAAATTCTAATGAGTTGTGTGTGTGTGTGTGTGTGTGGGGGGGGGGTTTAAGTGATTTCCCCAGTGTCACATTGGTTGGTTGTTGTCCTTGGTTCTCAGAGGACCAAAATGACATCACTATGTTAGAGTGGATTCCAGTGGGTCTGACTGTGGCCGATCAGACCAACATGAGCTCTGCCACAGGTCAGGCGCAAATAGTCCATGTGAACATCGGGGGTGGCTTCATCTATAACTAATATAGAGGCAGGATGTGGACCGGAGTTTTTTTTATCTGCTGTACTATGCTCTCCCTTAAAATTATCATCATCTTCACATTTATCCAGCTCTTCAACATTGGGGCAGGGAAACTAGGGGAAGCAATGGTAAAGCACCACATCTAGAGACATGAAGACCTGAGTTCAAAAGCAGCCTTAGATGCTTATTAACTGTGTCATAGCTGTTATTAGGCAAGTCACTTAACCCTGTTTGCTCCTCTGTAAAATGAGCTGGAGAAGGGACTGAATTAAATATGTGCAATTCTTCTATACATATTTCTACATTTAAAATCAGGAAAATGAGTCTTCCTATTGGTACTCTGTCTACTGCAAAGACCTTGGGTCAGTTCCCAGATTTTACACTTGCTCCCTATGAAAAGCTGGGTAACTCACTTAGATGAAATCAGATTACAAAAAAGTTCAGATTAAAAAGAAAAACAAAGAGAAATAAAAGCAAGCAAACAGCAGTAACAAGAACAAACAACAACAACAACAAAAGGTGAAAATACTATGTTGTGATCCACATTCAGTTTCCATCATCCTTTCTCTTGGATGTGTTTGGCTCTCTCTATCACAGGATCATTGGAACTGGTCTGAATCACCTCATTGTTGAAAAGAGCCAAGTCCATCACAGTTGATCATCACATAATGATTGCTGTGTACAATGGTCTCCTGGTTCTGCTCACTTCACTTAGCATCAGTTCATGCAAGTCTCTCCTAGCCTTTTTGAAACCGGATAGTCTTTTTAGGGGCCCAGGAAGCTTCTGGGAGTGTAGTGGTAGTGATGAACAATCACCCTTCCCACCAGAACCAACAGTCCCCCAGGTGCTCCCCAGAGCCAGGGACCTTTGCTTTCAGTATGTATTCTCAGTGGTATGAAACATAGAGAAAGCATGCTTGTCAAATACTTAGCACCTGGGAACACAGACCCCCCCCCCAAGCCCTATCTGGCTTGTGCACATCCTGAGAGTTGCCCATAATCAACAGACCGTAGAATGAGATCTGGAAGACAGGACTTCAGAGGCTCATTGTACAAGACACAGAAGCCCACAGAGAGAAGTGATTACCCAGCTTTATAGGGAGCAAGTATAAAATCTGGGAATTGACCCAAGGTCTCTGTGGTAGAGTGCCAGGAGGAAGACTTATTTTCCTGAGTTCAAATCCAGCCTCAGACTGACTTAATAGTTGTATAACCTGCAAAAGTCATTTAATCCTATTTGCCTCAGCTTATTCATCAAATGAGGTGGAAAGGGAAATAGCAAACCCCTCTACAGTGTCTTTGTCAGGAAAACCCCAAATGGGGTCACAGTCAGATACAATCAGACAGTGACTTCCAAGATCTACTCATTCTACTATATTGTGCTTTTGGTAAAGGAAGAGGAAGGTAATAAGTACCTACGATGTGCCAGGTGCTGTGCTAAGCATTTTTTGAAATATAGGAATTATCTCATATGGATTTAGACTGGACTTTTGATTTTATTGGTACAGGAAATTCCTGTGCAAGGAAACTGCATTTGCCAGTGTTGAGTCATCATTTTCTCTTCAACTTACAGTCTTAAGACTTGCCGAGGTAAACTTGCTCAGGTTGTATAACTACTAGTATGTGTTAGTGGAGGGATTTGAATCCAGGTCTTGGCTTCAAGGCCAGTTTCCTATTCACTATATTATTCCACATTTCCATTCCCTTTCTAAGAGAATGAGAATGCAAGTGAAAAAGATAAAGAGAGTGGTGGTGATAAAAAGAAATAAAGCATGTTTTTGTAAAAGGTTAAAACCAAAAAACCTTTCACTATAAATATACTTTAAAACCAAAAACCTTTAACTGTAAATATACTTTAAAATATGGTAATTTTATGTAATTATCTTTAATATGTATTCATTTTTTCTCTCTTAAAAAGATTGAGTTTTGGAAGTATGACCTATATTTAAATCTTAAATGCGGTTAAGTGTAAGGGATTGTTCCACTAATATGAAACCATTATCACTGGCTATTTTTGATAGCCACATCCATTCCTGAAATTGTTCACTGCTTCCTCCTGGTGGCAAGTGTTATTAGTGCACAGCCTCCAATTTTACCAGGCAGAGGATCATACATAGATTACATACATATATCCTAGATTTAGAGGTGAAAGGAATCTCAAAGTCCATTTATTTCCCTGCTTTCATCTTAGAGATCAGGAGACTCAGATCTCTGGAAGTTTGAGGTGCATTCCTAACACACAGGCAACAACAACAGAGGTGGGATTTAAACCCCTTTCTGTGTCTGTAGATTCAATATTCTTAGCATGCCCCTGTGCTCTTCTTTTTCTAGAACAGAGCCATAGAACTAGGATCTCAGTAGTCATGTTTCCAAGCCCCTAATTTTTTAGAGGCTTAGTTTAGCATAGAGAAATAGAAACTAACCTGAGGCCCAGTGAGGGGAATTTCACACATCCATGGCTAGAGCCATCACTGGAATGAATGGGAATGAATGAAACTTGATACACTATTCTCCCTTGCATTCTTTTAAGAATGTTATAGATTTATTTGAATGTTAATCTCTGAGTTATTCAAGTCCTCTGTCTGCAATAATGTGCAGACCTTGGATTTTTCTTGTAGTTAGAATCTGTGTTCTGGATTCAGCAGCTCTGAGAAGATTTAGAGCCACTGTGCTCTATGCTAGCCTCCATAATTAAGTATATCTTTGGTCTTTTAAAAGATATCTTTGGCCTTTGAAAAAAATAACTCATCAATAGAAGTTATTGTTGTGAACAGAAATAATAGCAATAAAATGAAAAGTTTCCTCACGAGCTTTTGAGAATCAGAAATTCAACTGTAAAATATTTTAAATGGACTTTTAGCATATTTTGGAACCCCAGAAATAGATTGAGTGTGTTTCTTGGTTTATGGGTTATTGATTCAAATAAGGAACTTTTTTCATGGGGCATCAATGCTGGCATAGGAAGATACAGAGGTAGGATTTTGAGCTGTCATGCTTAATGTACCATAAGAAAAACTCAGTAGGGTCATGGAGCAGCATATTCACCCTGTTAGCATAGAGCTAATAATTCTTGTCAGGAAGGAGGCAATCACAGACATGGACTGCCCACTTGTCCCATCAAACCTGGAAGCTCTGAGAGTCCCTAGGAGCTAAGTGGCAGAGTGGATGGAATTCTTGATCTGTATAAATTAAGAAGACCTGAATTCAAATGTGGCTTCAGACACATACTAGCTGAGTGTTCCTAGGCAAGTCACTTCAACTCTGCTTCAGTTTCTTCATCTGGAAAATAAAATACTAATAGCACTCATCTTCTAGGGATTGTTGTGAGAATCAAATGAGATAACTGTAAAGTGCTTATCACAACACCTGGCACATAGTAAGTGCTATGTAAATATCATTATTGGAATCATCATTATTGTAAGGCAGTTAGCACAGCGCCTGATGCACAGTAGGCATAATATAAATTTAAGATATCATCATTATCATCATTATTATAAAGTTCTTAGTATAGTCCCTAGCACATATAAGTGCTCTGTAATTGTTAGCTGTTATTATTATTCCTGTCAGTGAAAAAGAGCATAGCATACGAATGAAAAGACTGAAGCTTGGGACATTTAGTGACTGGGTGTGAGGAAGTCCCGAGAAATGGGCTCTGGGCCCCGGCCTTTTAGCTTCCCCCCGCAGTGTCGCCGCTGTGCTTGGTCGTTGAGGTCTTCGCTCCCACTCTCCCTGACTGTGAGCTTTTCTCTCTCCGCAGTGGGGACCTGCACCTGGCTGGAAGCGCCCACTGCACCTTCAGCACTGCTCAGAAAGCCATCGGGAAGGACAACTTCACGGCCATACCTGAGGGCACGAATGGGGTGGAGGAGCGCATGTCGGTCATCTGGGATAAGGCTGTGGTAAGAAATGGAGGGGGGAGAGGGGGAAGGATGCCCATGGTGAGGTTTGAGGACTTGGAACTCGGGAGAGGGTGAGCCAGAAGCCTTGATTGATTAATTAATTAATTAGAACAGCCAGATGACTGGGTGGAGGGAGCACTGGGTCTGGAGTCAGGAAGACCTGAGTCCAAACGCAGCCTCAGACACAGAATATCCGTGTGACCCTCTTTCCCTTAATTCACTGGAGGACGTGGCAAGCCATCCTGGTGTCTGCCAACAAAACGCTATGGGCCACGTTGGCATGTGTGGTCCAGAGTCACAAGTGACTTCACAACCACTAAATAATTACCACTAATGAAGTTTGCCAAACACTGGAGAGAAAAACAGAAAAGCAAGGAGAGCTTTTTGGCTCTAAGCATAGATGGCCTGGTGGATTCCCTCTGTAAACATTTATGAGGCACCTACTGTGCGCGTGGCACTACACTAAGAACAGAAAGAACTTCTGGAAAGTCCCCAATTGAGGCCCTCGGGCTGTAGTTTAAACACTGACCTTCAGGTGCATTATCACTGTAATGCTTGTCCAGAACATCAGAGGTTCTTTAAAACAACTTCTTTGAATCTCCCCAGCTTTGCTGTGTGTACCACAAGCATCTGTATTTTTGAGCTAAGCTAAGGATCAGAAACATGCTCGCAATCATACCGCTAGTGAGGGTCAGAAGCAGGATTGGGCTCCAGGTTTTCCTGATGTTGGGTCTTAAAGTGTATTCACCGTCCCACAGAGGCAGAACTCAGCTTTCTGGTTGTGGCCCATCGTAGAGAGTTTAACAAATGCTTATCGACTGATTAGATTCTAGACACTGATTTAAATAGTTTGTGGAACATTATTGTTTGATTTCCTATTGAACACACTTTCACCCTTTTCCTAAAAAAGTTTTCCTAAACTGAATTGGCTTCCAGTTACCCAGTAACCCAACTAGATGGTTGTCCCATCTAGTACAACTTACTCCTCTGGTTGGTACTAGAACCCTGGCCCCAGTCTTTCCAGAATTATTCCCAGAATTATTTTCCTTCATTCACTTTATGGCACAGCCTCACACAGTATTCTCTGTCCCATCTCTGTACCTTTGCCCATATTCTTACTAAATCTACTTTAAATCTTTCATTTTTACCTTCTACATGAGTTCTGTCATGACCCTCCTTGCTCCAAATTACTTTGTAAGTGCCTTCCCCAAATTGATATTAATTTCATATACCTATAATGCATGCTTCTTTTTTAAATAGTATTTTTTTCCAATTACTTGTTAAGATAATTTTTAGCATTATTTTTACAAGATTTTGAGTTCAAAACTTTTTCTTTCCCCTCCTTCTTACATTCCTCCCTTCCAAAAATGATAGGTGGTATGAAATAGGTTATACATATACTATCATGCAAAACATATTTCTATATTAGTCATAGTTGTGAAAGAAGAAACAAGTCAGAAAGGAAAAAAACATGAAAAAGAATAAAGTAAATAAAAAATGTTTTGTTCTGTATTCTGAATCCATCAGTTCTTTCTTTGAATATCGATAGTACTTTCCTTCATGAGTCCTTTATACTTGTCTTGGATCATCATGTTGCTGAGAAGAGCTGAGTTATTCATGGTTGATCATCTTATGATGTTGCTGATACTGTGTACAATGCTTTCCCGAATCTGCTCATTTCACTTTGCATCAGTTCATACAGGTCTGAAATCTATCTGCTCATTACTTCTTTTTGCACAATTAGTATTCCTTTACATGAATATACCACAGCTTGTTTAACCATTCCTCAATTGATAAGCATCCCCTCAATTTCACACATTTTGGCACCATAAAAATGGCTACTATAAATATTTTTGAACATATAGGTCTTTTTCTCTTTTTAAAAATCTCTTTAGGATACAGATCTAGTAGTGCAATTTGTGTGTGCGATTTGGTTGCTTTTTGGGTATAGTTCCAAATTGCTCTCCAGAATGATTGGATCAGTTCACAACCCTCCCAATAATGTATTATTATCCCAGTTTTTTCACATCCTCTCCAACATTTATCATTTTCCTTTTTTTTTGTTATATTGGCCAATATGATAGGTAAAACATGGTACCTCAGAGTTGTTTAAATTTGTATTCCTATAATCAAAAACAATTTAAAGCACTTCTTATCGTTGTTGATTTTCCTTTGATTTCCTTTGATCATTTATTAATTGGTCTTGTATTTTTATACATTTGACTCAGTCCTCTGGGCCTTTATAAGTGGCACTTGCTGTAACAGTTGTTTCCCAGCATTCTGCTTTCCTTTTGATCTCAGTTGCATTGATTTTGCTTGTACAAAAGCTTTCTATTTTAATATAATTGAAATTATCTGTTTTACATTTCATAATGCTCTCTATCTCTTCTTTGGTCTTGACCTCTTCCCTACCCTGTAGATTTTATAAGTAGACTGACTATTCCTTGCTCTTTTAACTTGCTTATGGTATCACTCTGTATGTCTAAATCATGCACCTATTTTTACCTTATTTTATAATATGGTGTCCCTAATTTGTATCCCTCTAGTTTACTAATTTTCTCAGTAGTTTTTGTCAAATTGTGAGTTCTTATCCGAAATGCTGGGGTCTTTGTATTGATCAAATCCTAGGTTACTATAGTCGTTGGCTATTTCTTTGCTAGTTGCCAGATGGTTTTGATACTTTATAATGCAGTTTGAGATCATCATTCCAAGGCCACCCTTCCTCTGTATTTTTTTTCATTAATTCCCTTGATATTCTTGACCTTTTGTTCTTCCAGATGAATTTTGTTGTTTTTTTCTAGCTCTGTCGAATTTTTTTTTTTTGGTAATTTGGCATGGCACTTAGGTAAGTAAATTAATTTAGGCAGAATTGCCATATTTATTATATTAACTTGTCCTACCCATAAACAATTAATATTTTTACAGTTTTTTAGATCTAATTTTATTTGTGTGAAAAATGTTTTATATTTATGATCGTATAGTTCTAGGGTTTATCTTGGCAGTATTTTATATTGTACACAGCTATTTTAAATGGAATTTCTCTTTCTCTCTCTTGCTGCTAGACTTTTTTGGTCATATAAAGAAATGTTGGTGATTCATGTGGATTTATCATATCCTACCACTTTGCTAAAGATGTTAATTATTTCAAAGTATGTTTTTTTTAAATTTTATTTTATTTGCATAAGATATGTGTGGGTAATTCTTCAACAATAACCCTTACATAGCTTTCCGTTACAAATTTTTCCCCCCAACTTCCCCACCCCTCCCCTAGATGGCAGGATATCCACTACATGTTAATTATTTTAAGATATTGGCAAATCGAATATATGTATACATATTTCCAAACTTATCATCAAAGTATGTTTTTAGGTGATTCTTTAGGGTTCTCTAAGTATATCATCTGCAAAAAGTGATAGTTTTGTTTCCTCATTGCCTATTCTAACTTTTCTGATTTCTTTTTTAGTGCAATAGCTAACTTTACAGTATTGTATTGATTAATAGTGGTGATAATGCCTGCTTCTTGAGAAAAGAAATTGTTTTCCTTGTATTTTTATTCTCAGAACCTAGCATAGTTCCTGGCACATAGTAGATGTTTAATAAATGTTGATAGATTTGATTATTTGAAAAATTGGGGCTGGGAGCCATTGAGCTATACTAAACTTATTCATTATTGCAGCAGATAAGTCATTGTCTAATAATAGCTTAAAGATATTCAGCCCAAGACATTTAAAACTCAATGGATAATCCACCTTCCTTGAGAAATGATCATAATCATGTCTAGTTTTCCATTGACCACTAATCATTTCCTAATGGATCCTGAGATCTATCATTAAAGTTCTGTCACCATAGCATTTAGAAGGCACTCAGCCATTTGAACCCATGTCACCATGGCCTAACTTGACTCTGGGTGAGGAGACTGTCCATTGACAAATGACTTTTTGCACTTGAACAGGCTACTGGGAAAATGGATGAAAACCAGTTTGTAGCTGTGACAAGTACTAATGCCTCCAAGATCTTCAACTTGTACCCTCGGAAGGGAAGAATATCTGTGGGTTCTGACAGTGACTTGGTCATTTGGGATCCGGATGCTGTGAAGATTGTTTCAGCCAAGAACCATCAGTCGGTAAAGCTTGTTGTACTGGGGAAGGAAATGGTGGGAAGTAGAGAAATGTGGGATCATAGAATTTAAAGGTAGAAGGAGATCTTACAGGCTATTTAAGTTTTCAGAGCTGGAAACTTTTAAGTGACTTTTCCCAAAATTTATGTATAGAGAACTTCTTTCTCTAGAAGAATTTAGTTGGAAGAATTTTATATGCAAAGTAACTGAAGCCCATCTTACATTACTATGATGGCCCTTCTTTATAATCATCAAATTATTGATCTTAATTCTGTCTTTTGGGATCACTAAAAGAAAGCTTAGTTATTCTTCTATTTGAATGTCCACTTATTAAATATCCATCCACTTGAGCTGATGTCTTGTCTTTGTTCTTACTGGTACTGAGAAGAATTGTGAAATATTAGGACACCATCTCTCTGACTGAGGGATGTCCCCTAGGAGAAGGGGTTTAGTTTTCTGGTCTTGTAACCTAAATAAGTTGCATCCTAGTGTTTGCAAGTTTGAGCATTGGCATATAGACCAATAGATTATAGGCTTTTTAAGGACAGGGGTGATTTTCATTTTAAAATTATCTTTATCATTTCATCTTGTCTACAAGGATATCATGAGAAGTTTTATCAAATGCCTTGCTTGAACCCCATATATTTTATATTTGTGGCAATGCCTTGTTATGCCAATGGTGATTCTATCAAAAAAGGAGTAGTTAGTCTGGTATGATTTATTTTTCATGAACTTCATAGTGATTCCTATTCTTCTTTCCACAAGCTCACAATCACCCATCCCTTTCTCAAGCTCTATAACCTACATTCTTGGAAAATGAGCATAGTAGCTCACTTTTTATGTTCTCCACATTTTTTTTTTCAGAAACCAGTGTCACAGCTAGGTTTTTCCCCCTGTTTTCTGGAATATAGTTTTTCCCCACTTGGTGACTAAAACTCATTGAGGTCAGGAGTTTTTAAAGCCATCTTTCTACTACTTTTGAATTCCCTTGCTAATTATGGTTGCTGGTCTTATTATGGAGATTACTCACTTGGTTAGAAAAAAGTACAGCTAAAAAGGAGTCCATCCTATGGAAGAATTTGGGGACATGTTGAACTAACCTTTTGTTTTTTACTCACAATTACTAGTTGCTTGTGATTCCAGAAACAGGATAGTGGACTGAGATCACAATGTCTCACTTCCTATCCCTCGTGAAATTTTCTCTGTTACAGGCTGCAGAATACAATATCTTTGAAGGGATGGAGCTTCGAGGAGCACCCCTAGTGGTCATTTGCCAAGGCAAGATCATGCTGGAAGATGGCAATCTTCATGTGACCCAGGGGGCTGGACGCTTCATCCCCTGTAGCCCATTCTCTGACTTTGTCTATAAGCGCATTAAAGCTCGGAGGAAGGTAAGGAGGAGACCAAACCAACCCAAATAAAATAGAAGCCAGCAGTAAAGGGAACTGAAAGGCTTGGGGCAAGAGCTGATGTCTTTTTTTTTTTTTGTTCTCACTGGTACTGAGAAAGATTGTGAAATATCTCTCTGAGTGAGGGATGCCCTTGGGGAGGAGGGGTTTAGCCTTATGGTCTTACGATCTAAATAAGTTGCATCCTGGTGTTTGCAAGTTTGGGCACTGATGTAGTCCAGTAGATTGTAGGCTCTTTAAGGACAGGGGTGGGTTTCATTTAAAAATTGCTATCCTCCCTAAGCCCAATACCTAAGTCCTTAAAAAAGGGTTATTAAATTGATTGATGACCCTCTCTTTATTCATTAGGGTTAGAACATCCCTAGAAGTTGAATTGAGCAGAGAGTAAAGATCAGGATATGTACCCATTGTACCTCACTTGCTTGGGTGCACTTGGTATTAGTGTGGAAAAATTGGGACACATTTGTGCTTGGTGACTCTGGGGGCCCATAGTAGGCATTGCTACATTGTTTGGCTTTGCCAAAGAAGGGGGACCACCAAGTTCACTGCTTTGCCCCTGGGGGCCCCGGGCAGCAGATGGAAATGACCACTCTCATGGAACCAAAGCTAGGGGCCAGGGAGCTAGACACAGTGGACAAACCCCAGGCTTGCCACTTCTGGTCTGCCTTCTGAAGTCTAAGAGGCTTGTGAAGTTCAAGCAGTCTTCATTTTGGTATAGTACTTGACACAGAAGGACTCCCTAGTAGCTTGTTGATAGGAATTAATGACACTTTCCCCCCATGGCAGATGGCTGAAATGCACGCTGTGCCGAGGGGGATGTATGATGGGCCAGTGTTCGACTTGACCACCACTCCCAAAGGAGGCACCCCTGCAGGCTCCACCAGGGGGTCGCCAACTCGACAAACGCCCCCAGTGAGAAATCTTCATCAGTCAGGATTTAGCCTGTCAGGTAAGGCCAGCCTGCTGTGCCTGGATTTGGGTGGAAAAGTGATAAAGCTTGAAACTGAAAAATAAAAAATGACAGCAATAATAACCTTTGATAGGAAAATAAGGGTAATAGTGCCCTGAAGCTGGGTAATTATCTGAAATAGAAAGGGGTCTAACTTTGCTGGCTCAGTCTCTTAGAGGAAAAATTTCTGAGGACAAGAAGAAAGTGTCCTAAGTCAACAAGGAATACTGGCCATGGAAGAATTGCTTTCTTTATAAAAAGTAGAGGACTTTAGAAACACAGGAAACACTTGTAGTCCTCTGGTCTAACAACTCTGGTTATTTTACAACTTACATGTAAAAACTTTAAAATTTTTTTCTTAATTTAAAATTTTACAATTTACCTTTTTAAAAATTTTGCATTTTACAAATGTAGAAATTGAGATCCCAAGAGGTAACATGACTGCTTTCAGATCATATACCTAGGACTCTGTGTAGAGTCCTTTCCAGTATATAATTTCTACTGCCCTCTTGCTTTATAAAATGAACAGTAGGCAATGCAGACTTACTGAGTTTGGGGCAGCTCAGTCATGCAGTGGGTAAGAACACTAGCCCCCAATACTTAGTATGTCTATATGTAAGTCATTTACTTTCCTCATGTCATCTCATTGCATCATCCTCATCTCAAATGAGGATGATAAAAATAGCACTTTGTTTACATATTTGTTGTGAAGAATATAGGAGATATTTGTAAAGCCCTTTGAAAAACATAAAAAGTGTTATATAGTTATTATAAAAGCATCACAAATAACACTTAAAATATTAAGATATTTTTAATATCTTAATAAAAACCATACCAAATCTAATTATATATTCTCACCAAATTAGGGGGAAGAGTAGGAAAAGGAAAAAATAGAAAAAGAACTGAGGGCAGCTAGGTGGTGCAATGTATTGACCTGGCTCTCAGCAAATCACTTAAAGCCTCTTGCTTCTTCCTCCTTCCCTCCAAACCCCCCCCCCCCAAAAAAAAAACCTAAATTGGAGGAGACGGAGAATAAAGAGAAAAATAAGAGAAAGATAAACTTAGAAATGGAGCATGGGTAAATAGGTGGGAGAGACAAAGAGAACATCACTGGAGCTGGAAACAAAGTGAGGGATGCTTGGTGGGAAGGGGCAGGTGGGCCTCCAGCCGCTCTATGTCTTTTGTCCTTGACATTGATCTCTAATTTGCATCTGCAGGTACACAGGTGGATGAAGGTGTCCGCTCTGCCAGCAAGCGAATTGTGGCACCTCCTGGAGGCCGTTCTAATATAACATCCCTGAGTTAAGTAGTCCCAAAGAGGATGAGAAATGAGAAGAGATTTTTCAAAGCCAAAATGGTACATTGGTATTTAAGAAAGAAAGAAAGTGAATCCAAACAGTTCCAATCTGAAGAATCAATAAGCCTTCAAAGCCTTATTTTTTTTTTTCTCCCAATGCTACTCGCTTGCCTAGCTTTAAGAATATTGCTTCATTTTCTGTTCTGGGTTTGTTTTTTGTTTTTTTGTTTTTGCATAGCCTTGAAAGTTTTTTTCCCTTTCTTACATGCATGCAATAAGATGAGTCACTAAGTTAAGAGTCTGTAACCTACCTGTGTGTTGCGAGCTTGTGTACTGCTGAGTTATACGACGGGGTTAGACAAAGCGGGGGGGACAAAGCTAGAACAAACGGGAAAGAGGCCGCTTGGGGTGGAAGGGGGGTGGGAGCCCCGGCGGAGGGGCAGCAGCGGGTGGGCTGAGGGCGGGAGGGGGGTGGGCCGGGGGAGGAGAGGGGATCTTGTGTATCGTGTTGAGTGCTTCTGTTTCCGACGACGCCAGTCAGACGTGGCCACCGCCGTGGGCCCCTCCTCACATCGAGGGCCGTGGGGCCTCCAGAGAAGGCAAGCAGTTTCTGTCACGAGATGGCCTTTGTCCTGTTGCCTCCGACTCTGACTTGTGTTACTTTGTACATTTTATTAAACAACGAAAGGCAATCACTTCTTTCCACCTGCTTGGTCGCCCCCGTTCTTTGGTCTCTTGCTCGGTTGTTTTCCAGGCCGCCTTCCTCCGACACGAGGGAGGAAGGAGCTGCGTTCTCTCTCTTCCTGCCGGTGTCTTCAGCCCTATCTGTGTCTGCCAGGTGATTGGTGAGAGGTGACCCGGGGAGGTGGGCAGAGATCACTCAGTATGGCGGGGCACCTTACCAAGAACAGCTCTAACTCCTCCCCCAGATGGATCCCTCTTGCACATTGGCAGAGAGAGAAGTCTAAGGACATTTTCAGGCCTAAAAGGAGGTGGTTAGGTGGAGGTAGCCAAAAAAGGTTCCCATGAGCCTCCTGGGGGAAGCCAAGCCAAGCAGCTCTGGGCAGCTGATTCTCTTAATTTCTTGGTGCTCATACAGCTTCAGATTGGATGGAAGGATCTTTTTTTAATTTTTATATATATATATTTTTTGGCAGGCGTTTTCCTAAGCATCTCTTGAGATTTTAATTAACCGTAAGGAACCTCATCTCCTGTGGATCTGGGGATGAGTGTGGAAGAAGGGAGGGAGTCAGAGAAGACTTTTTTACTGACATTTTCATTTTCATTTGTAACTGTTTTCCCCTTCGATAGGAAGTAAACTTGTGTTTATGAAGTCTTGTAAAGGTCAGGAAAGGGTGGACCTTATCTTCCACCTCAGCAAAATGTGGGGGTTGGACTAGATAATCTTTTAAAGTCTCTGACTGCTTAAGCCCATGACTACAGGGCTAGAGTTTTCTAATGAAGTGGGGTCTTGCATACACCTTTTTTTGACTTCTGAGTTAAAGCATTGTTGGTCATCTGCTGGTCATTTTCTTGCAATGTATATTGCAAGCACAGATTATTTGAGAATCTGCAAGCAGAAGAGAGAACATGGGCATATTTTTTCCAAACCTAGAGATTCTGAGGCCTTTATGCTAACAACATGGCTTTTATTTTCAGGTTTCTGACTTGAGGAGGGCAATTAGTTGAGTAGACAAACCCATATGAAGAGGGCTCCAAATGCTTTTTTGGGGTCTCCATAACACTCCAACTTAATCCTCTATAGATTGAGAAGGGTGCATTTCCATTTTCCCCTTTCTGCCTCAGTCCTTTTTTTGCCTGAAGAAATATTAGAACCATCCAGCCAAATATCCCTGCTACCTTTCTGTATTGTGAATCAGGCCAGAGATGAAAAAGAGAACAGAACAGACTGAAAATGACTAAGGAGTATTTTAATGAACTGAAATTTCTTTTAAAATCATTTAGCATGATGTCCTCAACACTTAAATTTTTGGCTTTGAGAAAACCTTTTTGGAGTGAAGAACAAAAACCTTAGTGATGAGACAATCTAATTCCCTAAGAAAGGAACACAATGAAATCTGTGCATTACCCTGTTGGTGGGACCATTTGTGTCACTGAAAGCCAACTATTTAGTGACAGTTGCCATGAATGGTTATTTACCATATTATCTTTCCTTTTCCTCTGCTTTAAATCAGTTCTAGATGTTATATGGGCTACAACAGGATGTAGCATTTTAGATTTGTTTTATCTGGGTGAGAGAGAATTAGGTTTATGTCAGTTGGGGTCACTGGTCCCCAATATAAACCTTTGGTCCTTTGCGTTTAACCTGAGATGCCCTCACTCTAAAAGGGATTGTGCTGAGAACACCTTGCTGGTTCTTTTAAGACAGTTGTAATCCCAAGACATGGCCACAAGATAGCGCTAAGATTACAGAAATGAAAATCTTCAGCCTTTCTGCCTCTATTTGAAGGGGCTAACCTGTTTATGATCCATGCAAACCCTATATATTATCATTCTTTTCTCATGGTTGCCCATCCACCTCACCTGTGCCCACCCATGTTATTGAAAGATTCTGACATAAAGGAATTGGCTGAGCCTTTCAACTTGCACATGTAGATTAAGTCTAAGAGTTGTGATATCTTGGAGTGGGGTGCCAGACCTCATCTGTTTGTTCACTTTGATAGCAACTTGCCAAACCCAGCAATTCTGGGTGAAAAATAGATCTTCAACATCTTGCTGAGTTTGACTTTAATGGAATTGATTGTTTGGGTTTTAGAATTTTTTGTCTTATTTTTAAATGGTTGGGTTTCTTATTGAACAGTTGCAGGAAAGAAAACTACATCAAGTAACGACCTATTGTCCAAAAAATTCATCAAGCTGCTTCTTCAGGTAGTCAATAAAAAGTAGGGAAAGGAAATGACTCACAGCATGAACTATAGAGATTAAAGCTGTGGGTTCTGTAAATGGTTTTTACCAGAGTTCTCATTATAACACATAACACACCATTCTGTAATCCTCTCTCCATCTCTTCAAGCCCTCTTCCTGAGGCAAGGCTCTCAGATGGCCTCCTTCAGCCTCACTTTGTCATCCATCATCCCATCCTCATCCTGAGCCCTATAATCTCTGATCTTGTAATTTCCTGCTCTCTCATTCTTGTTCTGGTCCTCTGTGGTCCAGTGAGCTTTTCCTGGAGTGGTGGGTGGGAGCAGGTGCTAATGTAATTGTTACCTAACCCACCACTAAAGATTCAGAAGATTAAGAAGATGGCAGTGGTTCTAAGTGAGCAAAAGGATGCTCTCTCTCCATCTTTCTACCTCACAGGTACCTTTTCTTTGATTTTACTGTGAGGCTGGGCTCTCACAGCCCAGAACTAACATACCTAGCAGGTTGTTTCCAACTTCCATATACTGCCAAGGGTTGTCTAAGCTTTCTCCATGGGAAGACCCACTCTGGGTCCCCAGATATACTCACTGGCTGTTGTGGGCAGCCAACATTTATTGTATATTTCCCTCTCTCCCCTTAAACTCCCTCTATTGACATATGGTTTGTGGGTGTCAAGTTCTTGTATCTGGTGAATATGAAAGAAAGGACAAATGAGCCTTCCTGTGGTCTGTGGTTGCTGTGAAGCAGCTCCTGTGTGGAAGAGCTGTTTGGTTTGAACCGTAAAGAAAACAGTATTTTGAGTTTAGCTGAAGAAAAGTTCATCCAAGTGACTGTTGATGTAAACCTGGTTATTAAAATAATTGTAAAACAGCATTTCCTTTGATGTTCAGCTTCCTTCTTTGTGTGAGAGAGAGAGAGAGAGAGAGTATGTGTGTGTGTGTGTGTGTGTGTGTGTGTGTGT
>JAJPUD010000103.1:0-15928 GCA_023553655.1 Myrmecobius fasciatus | reverse complement strand
ACATACACAAATAGAAAGTCCCCTCAGCCTTAAAAGCTCTTAGGATTACAACTGGAACTGTTAAACAATTTTGATGTCATAAGGTCCAGCTCCTTTGTTTTATAAATGAAGAATCCAATCCTCAGAGAGGTTAATTTGTCCAAAATCATGTCATGAAGATAAAGGCAGGGAAATGAATGAGCTCCTCTGTTGCCAAACCTTCTGACCCTTTCCATTGTCATTTCATTTTCCCATAAACATGAAAATCTTTAATAAGTGATACTCCAGAAATGGGAATTCTTATGAATTTTTCTGATTATTAGGTGAACTTGAAAACCTTTTTCTTTTTTTTCCTTTCAAGCCTTGTTAGAAAAATCTTTTCCCCATGGTCATTAATATGTGGGATGAAGGTCGGGGATGATCCTAGTGCCTTAGTGAGCAAGAGATATTGAATAATTGGCTAAAGGTCGTGTAGCTCATAACAAAAATGAGATTTTTAGTCCAGGTCTTCCTGACTTCAAGTTTAGTGTGCTAAATACTACATGATAATATTTCTTTATAAGCAGAGTCAAGGTCAGATAAATTTAATGACTTAGCTATACAACACAGAGCAAATGTGTTAAGACTTTGCACAGTTCTGTGTCACTGATAACTAATTCACACACAAGACATAACATTTGTGGCTTATTGATCCTTTTCAAGAGTGAAGGATGAACAACAACAAGGGTTCTGTATGAGATCTGTACACAGGAGGATTTCCAGAGCAGGTGATGTGAACTAAACCTTGTCACATTTCTTTCATATGTGTCTCACTATGGTTATGGTTTGAGTTTAAGGCTACTCCTCCCAAGGCTGCCATGTGTGGTTGTGAGAAGCAACCAATCAGGGTCTTGGGAGAAGATTTTGTATTAATTGTCTTTACCATGTGATCTGAGAGAAGTAGTTGCAGCTGCCCTCTAGAGACCTAACCCTTCTCTCCCTTTTTCTCTCCCCTTTCTCTGTCTGTCTCTGTCTGTCTGTCTGTCTCTTTCAGAAAGCTGCTTTTATTCCTGCTCAATTTTCATTTTTGATTTCTTGAAATATAACTCTGAAAAACAAGCTTTAAAAAAAGCCTATTGTGTTTTAAATGATACTTCTTGAGTATGCCTTTAAACACAGATTATTCTGAGTTTATTTGAATTACCAATAATAAGCCCAGCCAAGCCTTTGTGGTTTATTGTATAGATATTGATGGCTTAGAATGATTGTAAATAGTAATTGTTTTCTGCCCTGGTCAGAAACTCTGGGGGGCAAATTAAGCCAACTTTTGTCTTACTGCTTTTCTAGCCCTTATCAGTGAATCAGACTGAGAAGGGGACAGATTGAGATGGGGAAAGACTAATTCAGAAAGGTCAAGGTCATGCACTGGATCCTGGAGCATTGCTGGTTATTTTGACCATTGTCTTCCCACTGGACTCCAATGACTCTGAAGGAGTAAGACTGATGACTCTGCACTGTCTTACTCAAAGATCATGACATCACACTTGAAATATCATTGGTCCTCTTCAAGAATGAAGGACAAACAACAAATGTATTTTTAGTAGGATTCAAATAGGGGTTAGTCTGCCTGACTCCAAATACAGCAGTAGCCATTAGGTCTATTTCCTCTCATGATTAGACATCTAGAATTCCCATTGCTCCCTTGATTCATCTTCCACAGGGATACTAAAGTAATCACTTTAAAACACATTTGGTCATAGGGTTCATTGCTCGAGAAGTGTCCCTGTTGCCACTAGGATAAGAAGACCCCAGCTTGGGATTTAAGCCTGGTGAGCTTTCCCTTATAACAGTTTTTTTTAAACCAGCCACATATTGCCTTAGATTTCATCGACAAAGCCATCCACCTCCCCATTTAACTCCTTAATAATCAGGCCACCTTGTACCTGGTACCCCTTCATGCATTCTGTGCTCCAGTAGTTGCTAGAATCTTCCAATGTAAGAGCTACAAAGAGAGAACAGCTCCCATTTGGGTGAAGGAGGTATGGATGTTGCACTCCAGCAAGAATCCTGAGATCTCAGAGCTGGGTGGGAGCTCAGGGAGCAGCTACTTCAGTCTCTATCTGAGCAGGAGTGTACTTAAGAAAATCCCTGACAACTCCAGCCTTTGCTTAAAGGGCTTTATAGTGAATAGTGACCATTACTTTCAAAGGCCCTTCTTAGAAAGCTGTAGTTGTCAGAAGGTTCTCTACTTCAGGATGAAATCCTGCCTCAAGCTTCGCTCTATCCAGCCTGTTCTTCACTCAGCTGCCAGATTGGTCATCCTGAAGTACCTCTGATCACAGCACCTCCCTACTCAGTAAGCTCATTGGTTCCCTGGACATTTACACCTTACTCCCCTCCATATACTCACCCATCTAGTAAAACTCACAGCCCTTGGTGTTCTTAGCACAAAATACTTGTTTTCTGCTTCCACACATTTTTACTGCATGTCCCTCAAGATGGGGAGGCTCTGGCTCCTGGCTTCTTTCAAGTCCTGGCTAAAATCCCATCATTTACAGGAAGCTTTTCCCCAGGGCTTTTAATGAGATTATCTCTAATTTGTCCTGAATCTTGTTTGTAGGTTGTTTTCCTGTTAGACTCAGCTTTTTGAAAGCAGGGACTTTTTTTTTTTTTATTAAAGCTTTTTATTTGTATAATATATGTATGGGTAGTTCCCCAGCATTGATCTTTACAAAGCTTTCCATTACAAATTTTACCCCCAGTCCCCTCCCCTCCCCTAGATGGCAGGAAGTCCACTACATGTCAATAATATTGAGATACTTGGCAAGTTGTGCTAGAAAAATCCTATCTACAAAAAAAAAAAAAAAATCAGAGAAAGGAAACACAATGCAAGCAAACCTCAATAGAGAGCATGAAAATGTTACGTTGTGGTCCATATTTCACATCCCTCTCTCTGGGTGTATATGGCTTTCTTCAGTGAACAATTGGAAGTGGTTTGAAACATCTCATTGTTGCAGAGAGCCATGACCATCAGAATTGATCATCATGTAATATTGTTGTTGCCGTGTATAATGATCTCCTGGTTCTGCTGATTTCACTCAGCATCAGTTCATGCAAGTCTCTTCAGGCCTCTCTGAAATCGTCCTGCTGGTCGTTTCTTACAGAACAATCATATTCCATGACATTCATATACCATAATTTATTCAGCCACTCTCCAATTGATGGGCATCCCTTCAGTTTCCAGTTTCTAGCCACTACAAAAAGGGCTGCCACAAACATTCTTGCACATGTGGGGCCCTTTCCTTCCTTTATGATTTCTTTGGAATATAAGCCCAATAGAAACGATGCTGGGTCAAAGGGTATGCAGAATTTGATAATTTTTGAGCATAGCTCCAAATTGCTCTCCAGAATGGTTGGATCCGTTCACAGTTCCACCGACAATGCATCAGTGTCCCAGTTTTCCCACATCCCCTCCAACATTCATCGTTATCTTTTCCTGTCATTTTAGCCAATCTGACAGGTGTGTAGTGGTACCTCAGAGTTGTCTTACTTTGAATTTCTCTGATCAATAGTGATTTGGAGCAACTTTTCATATGACTAGAGATGGTTTTAATTTCATCATCTGAAAATTGTCTGTTCATATCCCTTGACCACTTATCTATTGAAGAGTGACTTGAATTCTTATATATATGAGACAATTCTCTATATATTTTAGAAATGAGGCCTTTATCAGAACCATTAAATGTAAAGATGATTTCCCAATTTGATGCTTCCCTCCTAATCTTGTCTACATTAGTTTTGTTTATACAGAAACTTTTTAACTTAATATAATCAAAATTATCTACCTGGTGTTCAATTAGGAATCCCAGATCTTCTTTGGACATAAATTTATTCCATCTCCACAGGTCTGAGAGGTAAACTATATTACATTCCTCTAGTTTAAAGCAGGGGCTGTTTTTGCCTTTCTTTAGATTCCTCAGCATTTAGCCTAATGTCTGGCTTATAGAATATATGCCAGATATTGATAGATGCACATTCACTAATCCATTTATCAGTAGAGCTGGACATTGGGGAGAGATGGTGTCATGAAGATGATCAACTGAGGTAAGAACAAATAAATCCTGCAGAACCTGGGTCTCTTCTCAAGATCCTGAATGTCAAACAGATCTTCTGCTTGATGAGAACATGTTGGCAGGCAGAGAGTTAATGGGTGTTGCGGGAGCACTTAGCATGCAGCTCCTGGGGGAGCCAGACCAGCCTTCCAAACAAATCAAGCTATTAAGGAAGGGTTCAGGGCAACAGCCAACCCGCCTGCCTGCCGCCGGGGTATTATTGGGCCTAAGAAGAGGCACTGTTTGACTGAAAGATACATTTATTCTCTCTCCAGGCAGAAGGAGGCTTTAGTGACTGGGAAACAGCTGAATAGGGCTTCTTGGCCAGGGATCCTGTTCGTGCTGGGCACTTGGAATGTCAGGCTACTTTTGTGACCGGGATGAACTAGGATGGATATTGAGGAGCTGGTGGGGAAGCTATAAAACTAGTGACTGGCAGAGCTGCAGTAGACAATAGGGTTGGGAGACCCTTGCCAGCCCCTCCACTCGGAGCCTCAGTTCCTTGTGTCAAGGGGATGGTAGTAATCATACCACTATCATAAGGCCATTGTGAGGAAAGCATTTTGTAAACCTTGTCTATTTCTCTGGCTATCCCTAGAATGCTCTTCCTCCTCCACTCCCACTACTGACTTCCTAAACTTCCTTTATGTCCCTGCTAAAATTTCATGTACAAGAAGCCTTCCTTAATCTTTAATTCCAGTTCCTTCCCAGTTAATTATCCCCTATTTATCCTTTCTTTGCATATGTTTGTTTGCATATTGTCTCCCTCATTAAATGTGCCTTGAGGATCTTTTTTTGTACTCCTAGCACTTGACACACGGAAAGCAATTAATAAATGTTTATTGATTGATTGAATTAGGCCAAATCCTGTCATAGATAAGAAAACTAAAGAAGCAAAACCCTGTGGGAGGTCACACAGCAGGAGGTTTGAGTGTAAGCCAGGCAAGCCAGAATCTGGGCTTTCCAAGACTTCTGTGGCCTAAACCTTGGCTAATGAGCCCAGCTGGTTGGGGCACAGTCCTGGAGGTCAGAACTGTGGACCAGATCTCCACATGGAGTTTATTGTTAAATTATTATTAGTAGTAATTATTGTTAGTAAAAGTCATTACTAATTATCAATTATTATTAAACAATAATTGATTGTGATCCATGGCCACAAGAAAAAAAACAGCTTTTTTCTGAATTGGGAGAGATTTCAACCAATATCCCTCCACAAGTTCCTACTACAACCTTATAATGTTAGCCATTATTTATGTTAGCTGACATTTATAAAATACTTTAAAGTTTTCAAAGCCAGACTTTGAAATGAAATCTGCACTTCTCTTCCCCCTACTTCCACCCTCATTCCCAGTCCATTCCATTGTGTGTTGGTTCTAATTAAGAAAATTTTCCTGACACGATTGATCCTCTTTCTTCGCTCTAGGGTCAAGCAGAATAAAGTGAATCCTTCTGATCCAAGTTAGCCCTCTTCAGGAGACTGAGGACAGTTACTATGTCCTGTCCTTCCCATCCCATCCCTTCTCCAGCTCTTTTATTGATCTTCAGATGGATGGACATGAGGCTCTTGGTCAATATTGTTCAGACCTGTCTAATTCTTTGTGCCCCGTTGGGGGTTTTCTTAGCAAATACTGAAGTGGTTTGCCACTTCTCTAGCTTATTAACTCCTTCCCAAATTGTGGCACCCCCAAACAGAACCCAATACTCCAGATGCAATCTGATACATTGTGAATGCCAGGCAGACCTCCTGCAATTGCATTACACTGGTCATGAAGGGATCTGGGTGAGAAAGGAAGCTTTTCCTGATCTCTCTTAATCCTACTACCTTCCCTCTATTGATTATCTCCAATTTGTTTGCGTCCTGCCTCCATATTAAAATGACCCTTAATTCCTTGAGGTCAGGGACTGCCTTTTGCCTTTCTTCTACCACTGTGCATCCTGTATTAGTTATAAATAATAAAACCAGCTTTCATATAATAGCACCTTGCCCAAAGCCATAGCTAAGTGCCAAAGCCAAGATTGAATGTTCCCCAACAGCCAGTTCAATACCCTTTCCACTGCACTATGATGCTACTTTTTGTTCAAGTTCCCCAAAAGTACCTGATTTCTAGGCCATCTTTGAGAGAGCTCAGGAAGAAGTTAGACACACAACAGAGCCAAGAGTAAGACATTTGACTTTAATTTCGTTAGTGGCAGACAGACACAGTACTTAGAACAAATGGCAGACAGCTATCAGAAAACAAGGTTATATGGTCCTCTGACATCTTGGTGATGAACAACAGAGATACCCAGATCTTCATTCTCTTCCCTTCATCTTCCACAGTTCACCCTACATTATCATGGGAATGCTGGAGCACAGCCAAAGGTTATATACTGGGAGAATCCTCTGGAAGATCTGTGTCCTGCTTCCTTTGCTATCTGCCAAATGATCAGAGGGAGCCACACGATGGATAATATTGGTCACTTTATACAACTGCCAGTGACAATTCTCCTGCAAAAGGCTGTTTGACTACTCCAATTAAACTTAATCTTAGCCCTCTCTTGATGAAGAGGAAAAAGTATTAAACTTGGAATCAGAAAAACTGGGGTTGAGTTGCCCCTGGCTAGTAGCTATGTGAGACACAGTTTTCCCATTTGTAAAGGGAGGATAGTGCTAATCATACTGCCTAATTCACAAACTGGTTGTGAATATGGCAGCAGTCAGTAAACCTGAAGGTGCTCCATCAAGGGGAGGACTTACAAAGTCATAGAAGATAGAGTGGAATGGGCTTCCAAATCACCTCTTCTAGCTCTGTCGTTTTGGAGATGAGTAAGGAGAGAGGGAAAGAGGGATGATACAACTAATAAATGGGCAGAGCCGGCCTCCATCCCAGGCTTTTGGATTCCAAACCTGTTTTTTGCATTCCCCTTTGCTTTGGAATCCAGCCATAAGCTCAGGTCTTAATTGTAACTCCCTTGCCATTTTAAAGTCACTGTGGCCCATTGGCTTGAGTTTTATATCCCAAGATCCACACCTTGTCAGCAGGGTACCCCCACTGCTCTGTCCATGCTGCCTAAGTCCTGGACAGAAAATCCAGGAAACGGCGCTGCTGAGAAAAAATGCTTCCAACCTTAGAAGCACAGTAAATCTATAAAAGACATTTTTCTATAATGATGGATGGAGATAATAGGACAACACGAACAAAATTCTCAGGAACATAGTCATAGATGGCTGCCACGATCCTTTTCCTTTCCAATTGGAGCTCTCCTAGTTTAAGGAGTCATGAACCAGGGAATAATAGGACCTGGAAAACCTAGGATCATGCAATTCAAGCCAATGGTAGTCACCAGGATAATCCCCAGGGATACAAAAAATAAATCTCCCTTGGCTTCAGAGAGCTTCCATTCTAATGGGATATAGGGAGATGAGTATATTTGCCTCAATAACTCATGGAATAGAACAGACCTTAGTATTGTTAACAGCTATTCAAGAAACTGGGATTTTTTTTTTATAAAAGCCTGGGATTGCACTAGCTCAGTAGTGAGAAAGATCCATAGCATACTTTCTTACTCCATCTTTTTAAAGGCAATACCAATACAGACAAAACTTCTATTTTATTTTTGACCAGCAAGTGAATCCCAGTTCCTAAAAATAGTGGCACTATTCTGGGCCCATTTGTAGTTTATTATTAGAAATAAACCCTGGTTCACTAGGAATATGAAGTATGGATATTTTACAAGGTACTTCTCCTGGTTCAGGCATTCTAGATGCATGAGTTAGACATGTCAGTGGAAAATAAGCAAAGTGGTTTGCCTTCCTTCCCTTTGGTAAGATGCTTGTTCCCAAAATATCCCTTAGAAAGCTTTTTCAATTTAATGAAAGAAGAAATGTGTGACAGGGAAGAAAAAGTCTATGACCTTTGGGGCTTGAGTCAGAGCAACCAAAACACATTATTTGGCCTGAGTTGCAAATGACCATGGAAACTCTTGGTCTTTTCTCTTTGGAAAGAAAGTCTGTACTCTTTCTCTTTGCTGATGACTTTATTCCAATCCTGAGATCAGATTGTGTTAGGACAAGGGCTGATGTTTGGAGAGAATTCCCTGAATAAGAGATCCTATTCATAGAGTGTTTTACATACATCATTTCATTTGATGCACTTTCTGGTTGGAGGGGACTTATTATTTGTCCTTCCTTCTCAGAGGACCATGACATCAAGGAGGTGATGCCCTGACATGTGAGTGAATTGGATTTAAATAGGGGAGGGCTGTGTAGAGTCTCCAGCCTTACTTTCTCCTCTGGAGCCATCTAAACCTAGTGGCAAAATATAGGTCAGGATGACAGGCCCTGGCCCTGGATGCAGTGGGAACCCTAGGCCTTTTTAAGCTGAAATTTTTCACAGTTCTAAGTTTGACCAAAGCATTTCCCATTCTGTGATTAAGCTAGGTAAGAGATGAGGCAAAAAATGGCTTTTTTCACCTAGTCAAAAAAAAAAAATCAATCTGAGCAGAAAAGATTCTCATGGTTTTTTGGCCAAAACAGAAACAATTACTATATTTACATATACTCCGAGCAAATCAGGGCCCAAACAATGACCATGGGCTTGGAATGGGACTTATTGTCAGCCAATCCAAGGACATCCAGAGTGACTTAGTTGGAGGAGAACACAAGAGGTAGAGGTGGATGGTGTTTTGTTTGGTGGTAGTTATTTTGCAAATATTTTCAAATATATTTATGGTACTTCCTTGCAAATACACTTCATTTTTTTTAAATGGCAAGAAAAGACTTTTTTCTAGAATTGCTGGAACTTAAGGCCTGTTAGTTCAATCCATTGAAAGCTGTAAACACTAAGCAGATGTTCCTACTCTTGCTTCTTGCTCACAGGCTCTAGGGGAGTAAAGCTAGCTAGTGTTCTGGCTTTCTTTCACACAGTCCCTAATTCTATATTCTACATATACATATATACATGTGTGTGTGTGTGTTGGGGGGGTATCTCTTACTACCAGACTATCTGCTTCCTTGATTAACCAACACTTTGTCCTAGAGTTAGTTGATGAATGTAGCAAGAGACACAGTCAATGTTTTGTTGTGTTTTGATAGCGGTTAATTTATCTCTCACACTGAATGTCTTGATAGACGTCAGATCAAACTTCTCTACATGTTAGCTTAGGTCCCCCACATCTGACCATATTCTTTTCTGTTTTTTCCTAGTATTTAGCCAGCTAACATATAATCCCTAGTTAAATGAGATGATTAGTGCTGGAGAACCATGTTACTATGAAAAGGTCCCTGATTGAGAGGGGTCTCTTTCACATATATCCTTATGATTAATTTAAGTCCCATTTTTTTCCTGGATAGAATTCTCCATTTCATACTCAGATAGATTAAAGATATTCCAGCTTCCCTTGTTAATTTTCTACATTTTCTATAGTGTGGCAAGGAGGAAAAAAAAAAGAAATATAAGAACTCACAACTATATAGTGCTTCCCTCACAACAACCCTGTGAGGTAGGTCATATTTATATAGGTAGTGTAACTATTATTACCCCCTTTATCCACTGAGGCTCAGAAAGGTAAAGTCATCTGCCAATGGCCACACAGTGTGTCGTTGCTGGGATTTGGAACCAGATCTTTCTTAGTCTAAGTCCTGCGTTCTTTGTACTACACTAAGTATAAACCCCCAACGCTAAGTGCTCTACCACAGCACTTTGGGCATTTGTAAGTGGGGCTGGGGATAGATGAGAATTACTGTCTGAGCTTTCTAATGGAGGGTTCAGAAGCCCATGGCACAGAACCCGTATGCAGAGCAGTTGATTAATGTTGTAGAAAGAGGATGGAGCAGATCTCACAGGTTGTTGTTCTGACCATCTTCTGGGTCTTTGGCTTGTGCCAGCTTCTCATTATGCTCCCTTCTTACCCTTCAGATAAAAAGAGGAAAAGGTTTAATCCTTGAATGGGAAAAGGAAATGTCTGAGAAAAAAAAGTTAACACAGAAAACCCAAAACACATTACTGATTTGAATGATCTACTAATGATGCTATTGCTCTCTTCACCAGTGGATGATGGAGGTGAGAAGCATTCCTCTTCCTTAAAAACCTATTTCTTCACTCTAGATGGAGAATTATTATTTAAAAATGGTGGTTCTGCTGGAAGTTCTAGCGGAGATATTTCTCAAAATTTACCAGGCTATGCCTTTTTTGTAGTGACTTACTTTTCTCTGTTGAATATAATGAATTCCTTTTGAACTGATTCAAGGTGCTCCTGAAGAAGGCAAGTCTGCCAGGTGGAAGAAAGAAAAGGGAGATTAGCAGACAGGGTCCACAACCAAGCAGCAGACATTTCCCAAGTGCTTATCATACTCAGTAGGATCCATCACAAAGCTTAGAATTGGAAGGATCCATAGAGATCACGTAATCCAACCCTCTTTTTTGCAGAGGAGTAAAATGAAATCCAAAGAGCATCACTCCTCTGCTCATGTTGGGAGGTATCAGCCAGAATCTGAATTCTAAACCTCTACTTTAGCCAAAAAGGATAAATTCAGAAAGTATTTATGGGGTTTTCAGAGCTCTAGGCAACCTCAACTAGCTATAGGGAAGGTACCAATCTGCACTGATAGAGGGAGCTTCTTCACCTGGGAGTTCTCTCTACTAATAAAGCCATAGGTCCTGCCCCTGTCCTAGAAGGGTGGAAGGAATCTTATTTTTTTAAGTAATTGTTTTTTATTTTCAAAATATATGCAGAGAGAGTTTTCAGCATTCATCCTTGCAAAACTTTGTGTTCCAAATTTTCTTTACCTTCCTTCCCTCCACTTCCTCCCCTAAAGATCACTTTATCCCAAATCCTCATTTGACAGAAAAGGAAACAGATTCAGAGAAGAAATTGCCTAGCCCCTCAATCACGAGTAATTAATAAGTGTCAGAGTATAGAATTCACATTCAAGATTGCTGAGTGTTCTTTTAACTATTCCATATTGCCTTTTCCTTAGCCCTAAATTATGACCTCTAGTTATGTGTCAAATTTTCTAGGAGAGCTTAAAGCATTTTTTCCCAGATATCAAGCTGAATGGCTGATTTGGGTAGGAAGGTACAATTCTGTAAGAGTAAGATCCTGTGTCCTAAGAGAAAGGCTAGCTCAGCCTGGGCAGCTACATCAAAGACAAGTAACCAAGAATCTAGCAAAAGGCAAGAATCAAAATCAGCATCATAGCACCCCTCTCTGGCAAAGAAAAGGAGATCAATATCCCAGGCCAGCAGAGCAATCACCACCTCTCTAGCTTGAGTTAGAAAGACTTGTTTAGGTGGCTGTTCAACCTGGATGGCAGTAAGTATCTGCTGAAAGACCATCATGAAATCAGAAATATTTGCCTTAGAGGAAAATAGGTCTGAAATTATGCTTCAAGAGGCATCCTGTGAGGGTTTCTTCTGCAGGTCACCTGCATTTCCTATCCCATGGTGAAAAGTTCAGATGTTCTACCTCTTCCAGGATCACATTTAATTCCCTCTGACTGTTCACTCCAACCACTGTGATATTCATTCATCAGGGACTTTTAAAAGTGCTTTGGCTACAGTGAACAGACTATTAACTGTGTCTGACTATGTTATTGTATCAAGTACCTGCTTGAAAGATCTAACCTTGAGAAGTGCTCAACAAACATGGGGCCAGGAGGAATGAGTTTTCTAGAGCAAAAGTTATGGATGTTTACCAAAAAAAGTTCTCCCTAAATTACTTTTGAGGACTTAAAGTTATTCCTAAGAGAAAATTTGGTTGCAAAGTTATCCTTTGTCAACTTCTTATCCTTTAGAAAATATATATTCAGACTCGAAACTGAGTGGATGCTGATCAGTTGGAGAATGGCTGAATAAATTATGGTATAGGAATGTTATGAAATATTATTGTTCCATAAGAAACGACCAGAAGGATGATTTCAGAGAGGCCTGGAGAGACCTACATGAACTGATAATAAGTGAAATGAGCAGAACCAGGAGATCAATGGCAACAGCAAGATTATACTATGATCAGTTCTGAAGGATATGGCTCTCTTCAACAATGAGATGATTCAAACAAGTTCAATTGTTCAATGATGAAGAAAGCCATCTGCACCCAGAGAGAATTCTGTGGGGACTGAGTGTGGACCACAATATAGCATTTTCACTTTTTTGTTGTTTGCTTGCATTTTGTTTTCTTTCTCATTTTTTTCCCTTTTTGATCTGATTTTTCTTGTGTAGCATGATAATTGTGGAAATATGTATAGAGAAGCTGCATATGTTTAACATATGTTGCATTACTTGCTGCCTAGGGGAGGGGATAAGAGGAAGAGAGGGAAAAAATTTGAAACACAAAGTTTTGCAAGGGTAACGAAAATTATCCATGCATATATTTTGAAAATAAAAAGCTTTAATTAAAAAATGTAAAACAGATAAACCATATTAAAATATATGTATATTCAGATCTTTTGTTTTTATATCACTTTCCTTGATGAGTATATTTGTCTCTTCTTCCCTACATAGGGATTATAAAGGTAGTATCCTTTCTAGGAAGGAATAAAAATGAGAAAAAAAGCTGTTCAACAAAACTAACCAAAACTTCAACTGAGTCTGACTGTATATGTATTGTTATACATTAGGCTTCCACTTCTGTAAAGGGAGAGAAGTCCATTCTCTCCTTTCTGTAAGTAGATAAAGCTTGGTCATCATAATTCATGACTCAACTTCTCATTTTATATCTGGCAACAAGCTCAAAAAGGGAGATCTTAGATTATCCACTGACTCTTCCAACTTAGAAGACAATCAGAATGAAATTAAGAAAGAAATTCTAGAGACAAAAGGTTGTATTCACTAGGATTTAATTAAAAGACTAGTACAGAAGTAGAGTTCTCAGGAACTCTTGGCAGAGACAGCAAAGAAAGGTTCTAAGAGTTATTGTAGGAGACTTCTGAAGGGTCAAAACAGAAATATGAGTATTCAGAAGAAAAGGAAGATGAAATGCACTTAAGAAAAAGGCCTGGTAGACTTTTACAAGAAAGGAAAAAGGGGGGAAAATGGAAAACAACTTGATACAGTAGAAATAATACTAGACTTAGATTCAAATTCTATCTGCTACTTATTACTGATGTGATTTTTGGCAAATCACTTCTCTGCTTCTCAGTTTCCTCATCTACAGATAGAGAAAGCTAGGTGACACAGTGAATGGAATCAGGAAGAACTGAGTGCAAATATGGCCTTAGATACTTACTAGCTCTAGGCAAGTCCTCTGTCTCATTTTCTTCAAACAAAATGGGGACTCATAGTAATACTTAATTCCTAGAGTTGTTGTGTGGATCAAATAGATAATATTTATAAAATAGTGCAGTGCCTAATAAATGCTGAGTAGGGGAGGTGGAGAAGAGTCGAAGACTTTTAATAAACTCCCTTCAAGTTCTAAATCTAGGGTACTATTTTTTTAAAAAAAAGGAAATAAAAGTGAAAAGATCAAATGAGAAAGAAGGATGTTGTTGAAGAAATTATTAGATTGTATTAACCAAGCCAGGGAATGATGATTTGGCACCTGGAAATGAAGAGGATCTGAGATACACTAAATGAAGCTTATATCAATCAGGTGATTAATGGTCCAAGTGGAAAAACCAATGGTTTTGGAGGCAGAAGACCTGGATTCAAATCTCATCTCTCTCTTTTTTTTTTAACTACTTCTTTGCCTTTGAGCAAATCATTTAATCTCCCTGAGCCTCAGTTTCCTCATTTGTAAAATGGAGAAAGATGGCATTGGATAAAATGGTCCCTTCTAATTGTAAATCCATTACTGTGATCTGAGTGTCAGAGAGAAAGTATATGGAGTGAGGGAGAAGAGATGGTTTGGAACAGGGATTAAAGGATTTGAGCTATGTTGTCCTCAGTGGGCAGAAGGAATTAGTGAGATTATAAGACTTTTTAAAAATATGAATTTCAAAAAAATAATCAAAATCTAGAGAGAAGTAAAGTATGGGAAATGTTATAATTTAAAAGAAGCAATAAAGTCATTTTCAGTGGGGGTAAAGGAGAGAGGAAGGTGAAAGACCTTTAGGAAAGAACAAAGTTTATTTTAAATTAATTTTATTATATCTTATTTATTATACTCTGAAACTCTGTAGTCTAAAGAGACATAGTGAAAGAAATCCCAGGAATTATAGGATAAGAATAATAATGATAGCTTGCAGATTTATAGTTGTTTGTTAATGTAAGACAATATATGAGTTATTATTTTCAGTCAGTGTGATTTTAAACATTAAATTTTTGAGACACCTTGTATTTAACCTGGGGTCACTGCTCATTGCAATCAAATATTTTTTTCATGTAAAGTGCAAACTTTCTCTTTCAGATTCAGATTTCACAGCAGATGGGAGGGGAGGGAGATGCTTTCAGGACATCCTCTAAGCTCTGCCAGGTCCTAGGCAACTTGTCAGTGGGGAATGCAAAGATGCAGTGGAAGACAGATCTCTGCCATCAAGGAGTTGGAGAGACAAACACTTAACACAAACAAAAGAGAGTTAAGTGACAACACAGGCAGTATGTGATCATGGGTTATGTGGATAGCAGGACCTTAAAATATGTTTGTTAAAAAAATCCAAAACACTTTGTGGGAGTGTTATAAAATATTAATTGCCCCAACAGCTCATAAAGTGCTGACCTTTATAAAGATTTTCTTTAAAAAAAAGAATAGAACAATAGTGTGTCTTTAATTAAAAGGTTTTTTTTCATACACACAAGGTTATATAAGGGCTTTTTTCCCCTTAATGAGGACCCCTATTGATTGAAAAGTGTCATTTTTAATGAGATTCTTTTAACAGAAGAATTTAGTTAAAGGCACTTCCTTAATATACTAAAAAAAAAGTCATTTGTGCATAATGGGCACCTTTGATAGATGGCAAATTGATGCAGTGGAGAGAGTATTTCCAATTTTTCCTTCATATAGCTTATTTATATCTAGTCATTTAAATGCTTAGTTGTGATTTTCTTGAGAATTACGGCTGTCTTTTGCCCAGTGTTTGGCACAGTACCTGGCACATAATAGGTGCTTAATAAATTCACAGAATGTTTGACTTAAAGTCAGAAGAGAATTGAGTTTGAATTTTGCCTCTGAAATTACTAGCTTGGATAACCGTGAACCCATCATCTTCTTGGAGCCCTGTATCCCCTTCCTAAGGAAACAAGATGATGCAGTGAAAAGAGAACACTGGGTTTATAATCATTGGAAGATTCATCTTTATGAATTCAAATCCTGAGACACCTACCAGCTCTGTGACCCTGGACAAGTCACTTAACCCTATTTGCCTCAATTTCCTCATCTGTAACATAAGCTGGAAGAGGAAATGGCAAACCATTCCAGTATCTTTAATAAGAAAATCCAAAATTGGGTCATGAAGAGTAGTATGCAACTGAAATAACTTAACAACAAAAATCCCCTTCAGAGAATTGAGGATTAGGATTACCTATAGTATCTATATTGGAAAGTGGATTGTGAGGGCCAAATGAATAAATCTAAAATAAATCATAAGCATTCCATATAAAATAAGTGATATTATTATTAGAATATTAGGCTTGGAGTCATTAATTTAAATTCCAGCCCTGCTACTTGCTGAGTGATTTGAAGCAATCATTTCCCCTCTTTCAGTTTCCATTTCTTCTTCTAAATTAAAGATATTAAAGGAGATAACCTGATGGTCCCTTCTACCCTGACATTATGTGATTCTGTGAAATTATCAACAAAGCCTGTTTTCTTATGACTAAAAGCTCCCATTTCTAGAGCACTTTAAGATTTGCACTTCCCATACAGTATTTTATTTGAATCTCATGGCAACCTTCTGAGATGGGTACGCCAGGTCCCTCTATCTCCATTTTACAGACTAGGAAACT
>JAJPUD010000102.1:890919-1021757 GCA_023553655.1 Myrmecobius fasciatus | reverse complement strand
TGTGTGTGTGTGTGTGTGTTCATGCTGCTCTTGCAGAAGATGGCACAGGGCTCCTTGGCCTTTTCTGGTGTGGCTTTTGCTCACTTCACTTAATTGGAGTGAGGTAACTAACACACACTGAGTTTGGATCCTAAGGATCGAGGAGTGGGTTTTATTTATGAAGTGCCTCCTGGGGAGGTGCTTTAATGGACAGAGCCAAGGATTTGGAGGCAGAGGGCTGGGGTTCCAATCCCAGACGGGCCACTTGCTGCCCTCAATTTCCTCCTCTGTAAAAGGAGGCTTAAGTGGCTGCCTTCCAGCCCGAGCCCGGCTGTCTCTGAACTGATAATGAAGAATGACATTTCTGGCCCTCGGGGACATTTGGGTAGAAGCTGGAAAGGAGCTGGGGAGCTGACAAGTAGGTGCACAGAGCAGGAGCCGACGCTTCTTTGGGGAGGTGACGGTGAAGAGTGGGATTCTGGGAGAGTCCAGGAGGGGAGGCCAGAGCCCATTTTGGACTAGGGGGCTTAATGAATACTTGTTGACTAATGAATGGGGATGTGTGCAGCTTGTGTGAAGGTCCAGGGAATGCCCCTGCAGCCCAGTTTGGCTGGAATCAGTTAGTCAATAGGCCTTTATTAAGTGCTTTCTGTGTACCAGGCACCGTGCTAGGTGCTGAGAATGTGTTCTGCCCTGGTGGTGGTGGGGAAAGAGGGGGTTGGGGAACACTTGCATGAAATAACCCCTGCTCCCCAAACCTTACATTCTGTCTAGAACAAAACTGTACATGAAGGAGTAGTGACAAATAAGCTCCCCCCAAAAAGGGAGGCTCCTTGATCTTAGGTTGGAAGGGAACCAAGAGACCACGTTGTCCATCCCTTTCACTTTACAGATGAAGAAACAGACCCAGAGAATTGAAGTGGTAAGGACCAGATTTGGACTCAGCTCCTTAGTCTGGCAGCCACACTCCCAAAGGTTGGCACCAGCTGGTAGGAGGCCTTAAGGGCACTTCCAGAGTACATTTTCTCCTAGAGTCAGTGCGCCCCTTGGACATTTGCTGTAGGAGGACCTACTTGACAGCTACTTGAAGGGTGGATCACAGACAAAGGAAGCAAGGAGGCCAGTTAGGAGGTCGTGGCTGTCTAGGTGATGAGGTCCTGGACAAGAGGCAGACACTGAGGAGGCAAAAGCTACCATACTTGGCCACTGATTGGCTCTGGGGGGAGTGGGAAGGGATGGTAGAGGGAGGTGCCCTCAGCTGCAGGTGGGGATGCTGGGAAGGTGGGTGGTCTTGAGTGTCAGGGCAGCTTGGCAACCAGTTGAATCTCACCTGTCAGCAGGACATTAGCAGGCAGTTTGGAGTTATGAGGTGAAAACTCAGGCTGGATTTAGGCTGGAGAGTGTTGTCCTGGCTGTGTGACCCTGGGCAGGTCACCTAACCTCTGAGTTCCCCGGCTAAAGGGGCAGATCTGCTCTGGTGTGGACCTTTCCTCTTCTGGGAGTTGTCTTTAATCAAGGAAATCACAGTTTTTCTCTCCTTCTTTCCGCTCGTCACTCTGTGCCCTCTCTGGAGGCTGCCTCCGAGGTGGAAGGAGCGCCTGCTCCCTGCATCTGCTGAGCTGAGGGAGCACCATCGGAGTCCAGGCCTTTGTGACTCAGAGGCCTGCTTTCTAACTCTAGCTGTGTGTGTGAGCGTGTGTGTGTGTGTGTGTGAGCAAGTATGTGTATGTGTGAGTGTGTCTGTTTTTCTCTGGGCATATTTCTGTTTCTGTATCCCTATCTCTCTTGAGTTTCTCCTTCCCATCTCTCCTCCCTTCCCCTCCCCTCCTCCTCTTCCTCTTCTTCCTCCTCCTCCTCCTCCTCCTCCTCCTCTTGTTGTTGTTCTCCTCCTCCTCCTCCTTCTTCTCCTTCCTCTCCTCCTCCTCTCTCACCCTCCATCCCTCTCTCTGTCTCTCCCCCACCCCCTTCCTTTTTCTCTTGTTTCTTTCTCTCTCTCTGTCTCCTGTCTCCTCTCCTCTGCCCTTCCTTCTTCTCTTCTCTTCTCTTCTTTTCTCTTCTCTTCTCTTCTCTTCTCTTCTCTTCTCTTCTCTTCTCTTCTCTTCTCTTCTCTTCTCTTCTCTTCTCTTTTCTTCTCTTCTCTTCTCTCTCTGTTTCTCTCTGTTTCTCTGTTCTTCTCTCTGTGTGTCTCTTTCTCTGTCTCCTGTCTTCTCTCCTCTTCCTCCTTCCCTCTTTCATTCTCTTTCCCTTCCTCCTTCCCTCTCTCTCTCCCTCCCTCTCTCTGTATCTCTATCTGTCTGTCTGTCTCTCCCTCCTCCCTCCTTCTGCCTCCCTCAGTCTGTCTCTGTCTCTTTCCGTCTCTCTTTCCCTGTCTGTCTGTCTCTTACTTTCTCCTCTGCTTTCCCTAGTCCTCCACCCCCCTTTATCTTTGTGTGCATCTCTATGTCCCCCTCCCTTTTCTTTTCGTCTCCTCTTCTTCCCTTTCCACCTTCTCTCCTCCCTCTCACCTCCTTCCCTTCCACCCCCCTGCATATGTGTGTGCATGTGTATGGATGTATGTGTGTGTGTGTGTGTGTGTGTATGTGTGCACTTGTGGGCATACATTTATATTTATTGGATGCCATTTGAATAGGAGGTCACCTAATAATTGTGGGAGTTGAAATTGCCATTTGAGGAGGCCCTCTCCATGCTTGTTGTTATTGGGCATCCTCGGGTACAGATCAGCTTCTAGCAGCTAGTAAACTGTTGTTTGGTGTGGTCCCAACTCTGACTCATGAAGGAGGCACTGTAGTGATTGGGATTTCTTTTGGGGATGACGGGAAGGGGAATGGGACAGGACCGGATGGTGCAGGGGGAATAATTCCTCAACTTGTCTCACCGTCCCATGCACATGGGACACATGGGGTCATCCAGAGCTCCCCACTCCTACTATTAGCACAGTGTAGGAAATGAGTGGTTGTTGACGGGGGTGGGGGGGTGATTGGGGGCAGGGAGGAAAGCCACCAACTACACACAAAGGTTTTCTGGATAAGGATCCAGGGAAAGACTGCTCCTGTGCTTAGCCTAAGTGGGAAAGAGATGTTCTGAAAGTCTAAAATGATAGAGCAGCAGCTTTTATGTCAAGCTAGGGACAGTAGGTGGCACATAGGCTAAGGAGGCAGAGGACTTGGGTTCAAATCCTGCCTCTGAAGCTGACTCTGTGTCACCTCTGGGAATCACCTCCCTTCTCTCAGTCTCAGTTTCCTCCCCTGTAGATTGAGGAAGTTGGCTTAGCTGGCCTCTGAGAGCCCCTCCCAGCTCTAGAGCTGGGATTTTGATGCAGGAACCTTGAATGTTCTAGGCTTCAGTCTTTCCTCTGTAACAGGAGGGGCTGAAGAGAAAGAAGCAAATGGGATGGGGTGGGGGGAGGGCTAGCCGGCCTCTGAAGCTGCTTCCAACTTGAGATCTACAGTCCTATGTCAGGCAGGTCACTTAATCTCCTTGGGGCTTAGTTTTCCATTGGGAGCATTGGGAGTTGGTATGTAGAATGTCATTAGTGTCCTGACCTCCATTTAGATAGGCCACTCATCATTTGGACCAGCAGCCTTCAAGGTTGTCTAGAGTCACCTATCCAGGATGGATGAGAGATGGGATTGACTCCTGGTCTTCCTGACCCAGGCTGTACTCTTAGCCGGTCTTAGCTTAGTACATTGGTTTTTATAGTTCAAGTCCTGAGTTCAAATTCAGCCTCAGACACTTTCCAAATTTTGTAACCCTGGGAAAGTCATCTAACCTGTATCTACCTCAGTTTCCTCATCTGTAAAATGGGGATGACAATAGCACCTATCTGCCAGAGTTCTTGTGAATATTAAATGAGATTATATATGTGTGTATGAATATGTTCATGCACATATGTACATATACATGCATGCATATATACAATTATACTTTCCATATCATCAGGATTAAGCGCACAGTGCCCCCGCAATCTGGAAAATCCCTGTAAAATTTTTGGCTCTCCCTTCATACCAGAGAAGTCTGAGTTATTATGGCATTAAAAGATAAAATTCATCGATATTATACAAAATATAAATCTATTTCATGCATTTCCGAGTCTCTACACTTTTTCTGTGTTGTCTGCTGGCTTTCTCGTGTTGTTTACATCTTCTGCAAAACTCCCCCCCGCCAAATCCTCATTTAATTTCTTAATGCTGACCTGTGATATAGTGAAACTGCGATGGGAAAAGTCACAGTGTGGAAGGGGTAATGTGTACTACTCTGAATGTTGCTGGCACTAGGGCCACCCTATGTGGGGCAGAGGGGGAAAAGGGTAGAGAAGATCAGTTACCTGAAGTCAGAACAGTGATGTAGTCATCAAAGAGGCAAGCAAGATTGCTGTCTGGGGGGCCTCCAAGGTACTGCTGTGCAAAGAGTAGGAAGTAAACGAGCTTCTTGCTGATTGTGCCCCTGCTAGTGTTTGCCTTCAGTTTCCTTTGCCTCGGTTTCCTCATCTACAAAATGAGATGAGTGGTCTCTAGCCTTTCCCATTCATTGATGAAGTGCTATCTCTGTTCCAGGCATCATGCCGGGGATAGAGAGACAAATATGAAACAGGTGCTATCCTCATGTAGCTTGTGTTCTACTGGGGAAAAATATCAGCCGATCAACAAACTAAGAGCTTACCGTGTGCCAGACTGTCTGCTGAGCAAGTAAGACGGTCCCTGTCCTCAAGTAACTTACATTCTAATGGGAGAAGATGACATATATAGGGGAACTGGATGGGAGTAGGCTGGGGAAAGGGTCTGGACAGAGGCCGGGAAGACGGAAGTACAGCTGGGATCCTTCCTAAAATGATGGTCCTGAAAAGAGGCCTTGCGGTTCAGATGTCACTAGAGTTGGCCATGCAACTGGTGAGGAGTTGAGAGACAGATTCCAGGTGAGAGTGAGTAAAAAAGTCACAAAGACTCTGTGGGTGCAAAGATTTTTTTCCAAAGATGTTTTTATTGGTGTCTGTGGTTTTGTGCTGTTCACTATAGTTCCTCCAAATATCCCATCTCCTTCCACCTTCAGAGAGCCATTTCAGATAACAAATAGTATTTTTAAAGCCAGAAAAGGGGGAAAGATAAAATTATTAAAAACGAGGAAAATCTGAAAATCTGTGTAACATTTAGAGCCTCCCACCTTTGGGAATGGGTGAGGGAAGGGGTACCTTTTCACGTCTCTTCCCAGCTATGCTTGTTCTTTATAATTTTGCAGCATTTACTTTTGATTTTTTTTTCTTGTGGTTCTTTCCATTTATATCACTATAGCCAATGTGCATGTTGCTTTCTTGTCTCTACTTACTTCTCTCTGCATCAGTCTGTGTAGATCTTCCCAGGCTTCTCTGTATTCATCACACTCATAGTGCCTTCCAGCACAGTATTTATTATTCCATTTCATCCCCACCCCACAATTTGTCTGGCCATTCTGCAATCAATACGTAATTACTTAGTTTCCATTTTTTTGCTATCACAAAAGGTGCTGCTATAAATATTTTGGTGGAATTTTTCTCATCAGTGCTTCCCTGGGGGTATCGCTTTGGAATCTCTTGATCAAAGAGCGCGTGAGGGTATTTTAGTCATTTTATTTGCATAATTTCCAACTACTTTTCAAAATGGCTGTATTGGTGCACAGCTCCACTGGCAATGCACTAATGCACTTGTCTGTCTCGTTATTTTTGCCAGTTTCCAAGGTGTCACATGCAACCTCTGGGCTCTTTCCATTTGCATTTCTCTTATAATTAGTGCTTTGGAGCATTCTGTCATGTGGTTGTGAATAGTTTGCAGTTCTTTTGAGAACTGCTCATATCTTGTAATCATTTATCTTTTGGGGAATGATTTTTGGTTTTATATATATAAACACACACATAAACATATGTCCATTTAAGCACCTACATAAATATATATAAATACACATAAACACATATACACATACATATAAACAAACACACATACACACATATAAACACATGCAGAAATATATAAAACACACATATATTCACATATAAGTACACAAACACACATAAATATAAATAAACACACATAGAAACACATGTTTACATATATGCCTAATATAAACACATTTATAAATATATGTATATAAACATATATACATATATATAAGCACACATGTATACCCATACACACATATAAGGATATATAAACACATGCATGAATGTATACACATATGTGTATATATACATATAAGCACTGTGTGTATACACACACACACACACACACACAGATACACATTAGGCAGCTAGGTGACACAGTGGATAGGGTGCCAGAACTAGAGTCAGGAAGACTCCTCTTTCTGAGCGTCAGGCACTTCTTAGCTGTATGACCCAGTGCAAATCGCTTCACCCCGTTTGCTTCAGTTTACTCATCTGTAAAATGAACAGAAGAAGGAAATGGCCAACCATTCCAGTATCTTTACCAAGAAAACCGTAAACGGGTCACAAGGAGTTGAAATCTCAACAAAACATCAATAGGTATGAATACATACATCCACATTGGGTAGTTATTTATGTATCTTGGATACCCACACCTTAGCAGAGAAATTTGTAGCGAGATTTACAAAAAGATACAGTTTCTTCCTTCAAGGAGCTTACATTCTATTGAGAGAAAATGACTTATACCAAGAAATGAAATATAAAATATCTACAAAGTAGATTTTAAAAACAGCACCTGAAGGGAAGATCTTTTACTTACTGCTACATCAAGGGAAAGAAACAGCTATGAAACCGAAAGGACACAATAGCCCAAAGACTGACAGTGGCAAGTTACGGAGGGTGGGCCTTGGAGGATCCAGGGTTTTAAGTCTTATTTCTGACCCCTACTGGCTGTGTAACCCCGGGTGGGTCATTTAACCTTTTAGTGTCCCAGGCCACTGGCAAATAGCGAGCATGAAGAGGAGATCCAGACCTGCTGGGTGGAAGGAGTTGACCCACATGGCTGGAAACCTGGCTCTGGCCCCTGCTCCTCCCCCACTCCCCAAATGGCTGTCGGTGTGACAGGTGGTGTACCGAGCGCAGATGGGTGAGGCCACAGATTTTCAGTGAAGCCTTCTTGGGAAGTGAGGTCATCCACAGGAAACACGGGGCTCTCCGGGGTAACTTTCCGCCAACCCTCTTTTTCTCCCCTTTCCTCTCATTAACAAAAAAGTCATTCATGAAAAGACACAGCCCCTATCAGCTGCTGCTAGCTCAGACTCTCTAGGCAGAAGTGTTATTTTGGAGAGCAGATGGCAAGGATCAGAGGGCATCCTATCTGGATAGGGGCCCCTGGCAAGTGAGCATGTCCAGGAAGGTCAGCCAGGGGACTGACTTCAGCTCGCCTTCAGCCAGCGACATCCCTTGCTGGCAGTAGAGCTGAGAACCTGGGAGCACTGGGAGCTAGGAGGCCCAGCTCTGCTACTGATCCACTGGGTTAGTCCCTTTGCTGCTTGGAGACTCAGTTTCCTCCGTTGGACAATGACGGGGCTGGATTTCCTCCCAGCCCTTCAGCCTTTCCTTTCTGGGGAGGGCAGGAGGAAGTGGAAGGGGCACAGATCAATGGGGAATTGCCTCTTTCCTCTTGGTTGACCTGTCTCTCCTGCAGATGGGGCAGGAGCCAGGCCCTTCAAGCCCAGTTCGTCCCTCTGCTCCCTAGCTGGCCCTCCCACCTCTTCTCTCCATCGTGTCTCTCTTTTGAAGCTTTCCTATCACTGAGGATACAGGCTCCAAGGGCCTCTGAGATGTGTCCCTGCCAGCCCCGGGATAGAAATAGGGTTGCTTGCACCAGAGACTCAGCTAGTTGATGTGGATGCCGACTGACCATCTCCTTCCCTCTCAACTTAGTGTCTTGTGATTATTTTGGCAGCAGCTGAAACTGAAGCTGGATGTTGGGGGCCTGGGGGAAACACAAGGGCTGGACCACACCTAGCTAGCAGTTCCTGAGCTTGGAATCCTTTGGAGAGAGCAGGAGCTATAGGGGGAGGGGCTTGTCTTTTTCTAGCTTTGTCTTTAGGTCACTTAATCCACCAGCTCGCACAGGCTAGCCTGTAGTAAATTCACACTTGTTATATCCTCTGCCTAGGAGGAGGCAGCAGAAATATGGTGTGTGTGTGTGTGCGTTAAAGACGTAGATCTCTCAAAGGACAAACAATTTTAAGAACAGGGCTTTAAAAATTACTTTCAGACAGGGGTAATTATGACTTAAAAATGAAAAATTTTGATGTCTTTTGATTTTTTAATCCCATAATCATTTTCCAATTGTTTCCCTCCCCACCATAGCCTACTCTTGAATAAAAAAACCCAATTGTTAAGTCAGTCACTGTGACTGATAGAGTAGGCAGCATCATACTCCTGGAATCCATTACCTTTCTGCCAACAGGAAAGAAACATATTCTAGAGCAGGGTGGTCCAGTGGAAAGAACACTAGGGTCTGGAGCCCAAGGACTTGGCTTCTAATTCTGATGCTGATGCTTAGTAGCTGTGTAGCTTTATATATTCTTCCAGGACCGTCTGTCAAACGGGGGTGGGGGAGAGAGACAATGTTGGAGTGCACAATTTCTGAGGTTCCTTGTGGATTTAGTATCTTATGATATATAATCTTCCCCCCCCCAATGTATTTGGGGCTGGAAGGAATTGTAGAGATCCACTCCCCTTGTTAGTTTTTTTTAATTTTAAAAATTTTCTGCCTTTATTATGAATTTAAATATTTACTAACAGTTCAATATACAAGAACAAAAAAGAGGATTACCTATAAAATTTAAATATATTACCTAGACTTTGTTTTGAAGAAAAAAGTGTACATTAAATTTTAAAGCATGGTTGTAACAAGTTTGATATTCATGTCCCTTTCTGGACTAATTTTGTTGTTGTTGTTGTTGTTTTGTGTATTTTCTAATGTTTTGTTGAATTTTTTTTTTTTGTGGACCCACTAACTCCTCCTGTTATCCCTCTTCCCACTTCCATTGGAAATCTTCCCTGATAACAAGTATAATAAAGTTAAATAAACTGAAATGTTGTCTTTGTCTGAAAACATGTCTCGTTCAGTACCTTTAGGCCATTGCCTCTTTTCAAAAGGAGGGAAACAAGTTTTCTTCATTGTCCTGGGAAGCTATCACTGCATTGATCAGTGTTCTGTGGTCTCTAGTTGCCTTCCTTTCCATTATTATGGTCCTAATGCCCGTTCTTCACTTTGTCCCGCTAATTTCACTCTGCCTCAGTTCATAGGAATCTTTTCAAGTTTCTCTGCATCTATCACATTCCTAATTTCTTAGGGTACTTCAAAAGATTCCATTGTTTGAACTGATTTTTATTGTCCCTTTGAGTTATTTTCTAGTTGCAGTTTCAGTTATTGTGTGTATATCATCCTGTTCTATATCATTTCATGCAAGTCCTCCTGGGTGTCTCCGAATTCTTTATAATTTGTCATTCTTCATGGTGGTGGTGGTGGTTGTGTCGGGTTCCACTTTTCATGACTCCATTTGGGGATTTCTTGGCAAAGATACTGGAGTGCTTTGCCATGTGCTTATCCAACTCGTGTTACAGATGAGGAAACTGAGACAAACAGGGTTAAGTGACTAGTCACACAGCTAGTAAGTGTCTGAGACTAGATTTAAACCCATGAAGATGAGTTTTCCTTATGGTACAATAATTAACATCCCACCACATTTATAGACTGCATTGCATTCAGCCATTTCATAATGAATAGGTATCTCTTTTGTACCCAGCTTTTTGCTACTCCCAACTCTGCTATTTGATCTCGGACAAGTTGTTAAACATTCTCGGTCCCCCTCTTCATCCTTAAAATGAGATCGTTGTACTAACTGGCCTTCTAGTCCTCTTTCAGCTTTAAATCTAAGATTCTAAGTACTGCTGTGAATCCTGATAATGTATGGGATCTTTCTCTGATACCTATCTCCTTGGGTTATGTGCCCAGGAGTGGGATCATTGAATCAAAGAGAATTAACTTTTGGGGAATGTATTTTCAAGTGAATTTTGAGAATGGTTGAATTAATTTGTAGCTCCATCAACAGTATATTATTGTACCTGACTTTTTATAACCCTTCTGATGTTGACTATTTTCATCTCATATTATCTGCTAATTTGATGAAAGGTTACATCTCAGAGTTGTGTTAGCTTTCATTCCTCTTATTAGTGATTTGAAGCATCTTTTCAGATTGTTTTTGCTAGATTGTAGTTATGGCCAAATTGTACTTTTTAGAAAACTATTCATATCTTTTAACCATTTATCTATTGAAGAATGGCTTCTGTATTTGAGCTAATTCCCTATAGATCCTGACTGTCAGACTTTTATCTAAGATATTTGTCATCAAGCTCTGTCCCCCAATTACCAGTTTCCTTTCTTATCCATTCATGGATAAGCCTTTTAGTTGTATGTAGTTGAAGTTGTCCATGTTCTCTTTTATGATCTCCTTTATCCCTTGTTTGGTTGAGACTTCTCCTAACCATAGTCATGAAAGAGCATGAAATGTGAAAGACCTTCTCTTCTCTTCTCTTTTTAAAAACAGTGTTTTATTTTGATATGACTTTTCCTATTTAGGACCACCTCGAATTTTTCATAGCATATGGCATAGAATGCCAGCCTGAACCCATTTGCCAGCCCACCCAGAAGTCTTTTTAAATTTTATCCGTGACTTTGTTTTTATATCACATTTATGTCTGATTATATCTATTCTGCCCTCCCAAGCCTCCCTCTCCCCCAGCAAGCCTCCCTCTGTGACAAATTAAAAAAGAAAAAGGAAAAAAAAATGCCATAGCAAAACCAGTCAACCCATAGACTCTGTCTGACAATATTTATGCAACATTCTACAGTCTGGTCCCCTTTGTCTTCTTCGGTGGTATTTCTAACTATGCTATTAATACATCTATTCATCTAGGAAATAGTTGCTGAACTGCCATGTACAAGACTTGTGTTAAAATCCAGGCTGTGATGTTTGAAGGTTCACAATCAGGAAATACTGTGCCAACACATTGTCAAACATCTAAGGTCTTGTTTATTTTACTAGGTTTTCTTATAAGAACAATTAGCATGGTGATATATGGTTGCGCTGGAGCCAGCTGGGAAGCTGATTATTAAATTTTGGGCACTTCAGAAATCCAAAGCAGGTCTTGATTTATTACTTGGTTGATTGTCTAGACTTGGGAAAGTGTTAATAATGCAGATTGAACTTAAACATGTCTTTCTTCTTTTGTTAATGCTCGTTAAACATTTATCAACATACCTCTGGTGGTTTAAGTACCATTTTACAGATGGGGGAATTGGCTTAGGGGATGAGACTTCACCCAGCAAGGCAGTGGTGTGGAGTGCCTTGTGACTTACCAATTTTGAATCTCTAATATACGCATAGTCTTTTCCCCACCAGTATCAGGCCTGTACTTCCAGGACAAGTGATAAGGCTCAGGTTCTTATTGGTTGAGGTATTCATCCTCAAATTTGGGATTACTAGGTTGGAGAATGTGATTCTAGGTCATCTCACTGTGTGTTATTGTAAAGATTATCTGTTGTGTTAACTAGATCTGTCTAATGTTGTCTCCCTGGGGCCCAGTTATATGTTCTTAGTATTGAGTGTTTAATAAGATCCTATTCTGGATGTCTGTTCGTTATTAAATCCCCTTTGGTTCTTTGTGTATTCATGTCAATATATCCCTCTTAGACCTGAACCCTTTGGGACAGGGAACATACCTTTTAAGTTGCTCCTGTATCCATGCACCTCATACAGTATTGCATATGCAATGAGTTCTCAGCCAATGCTAAATTATGATGATAGCATGTCATGTTTCTATAGCAATTTAAATTCACCTCATAACAACCCTGTGAGGGAGGGAGTCATTATTATTCTCATTTTACAGAGGAGAAAAACCGAGGCTTTGAAGGATTGAACGACTTGATTTTCTTTTCTTTTTTTAGTAATTTGAAGAAATCTTTCATATTCTTTAGAGTTGACAGTTCTTCTTTGGAGAACTGTTTATATCCTTTGAACATTATCCAGCGAGGGAATGGCTTCTGGTTTTATATATGTGTGTGGGGTCCTTAAATATCAGGCTCTATCAGTGATATTGGAAGTAAAAAAAAAATTTCATCCCAATCTATGGCTGTCAATCTTGGTTGCATTGATTTTGTTCATGCAAAAAAAACTTTTCTCTTCTAGGTATTTAGTTATCTATTTTATCTTATGTAATCACCAGGGTTAGATGACTTGAACAAGTTTATACAACTAAGACTGAAGTCAAGATCTCAACTAGAGTTTGAGTTTTTGCCCAGTCATACCACTAGTAAGTGTCTGAGGCCAGATTTTTATCTGATGTCTTATGACTCCAGGCCCAGTGCTCTATCTACTTAAGCTGCCTTTGGCTATCTGTTCTATCATGCAAATCAGTAAAATTCAGACCCCAGTTTTCTAGAGTTATTTTATAAAATGTCCTGTTGCAGCTAACACCTTTTAAAAAGTGCTGAATTTCCTAGTTTTAAAAATAAAATGAACACAAATTGAAATGTCGGAGAGTTTCTTGGCATCCTTTGAAGCAACTGGCTATACTCTAGTATATCCTAAAACCAGGATTGGGAACCATTTTAAGAAGAATCTGATGGACTAGAGAATCAATGGGTGTTCCATTTTTTGTCCCTGCTCCCATTTTAACCATCATTTCTGTCCCAATTTTCTGGTCCTACCACCACTTTTCCCTGGAACACAGAGGATGCCCATTCTTGATTAGAGATGGTAATGGTAGAAACTGGTGCTCAAGCTTTACACAGCTCTTCATGTTGATTCTCTCACTTGTCCATCCATTATTTAAAAAAAAATCAGAGAATGTTTCTTTCTTGTGGTGTCATAGTTTTCAGGGAGCTGTACTAAGATAGTATGGGGCATAAAACTAAACAAGTTTTAGGCATCTGAACTTTTTTTTTTTTTATCTTAACTTGCCTGTGACTTGCTAAATGAGCTTAAACACTTAATTTAAACTTTTCCTACCTTAGTCTTCTCCATGCAGTGGTTAAAATGAGACCAAACATATAATGCATAACCCTATCTGTCTCTGTTTAACCGATAAATTTTAAGCATTCATTAAGACCCTACTATATGCTCAGCATTGTGGATACAGAGACAAACACAAAACAGTCCTTGTCTTGGGGACTTTGTTCTGCTAGAGAAAATAACCTATGCAGGTAAATCAAACCAGAATTTATAATCAATCAATTAGTAAATATTTTTAGAAGCTGACTTCATGTCAGGCATAAATGCTAGATTCAGGTGAACAAAAAAACAAAGCAAAACAAACAAAAAAAAAAAAAAACAATCCCTACTTTTGAGGAGTAACATTCTGCCAAGGAAGACAACTTACTCACATTCAAGAATTCACTCACTAAGTAAGTATTAAGTAAATTGGAACAGGGAGGGGAGGTGCTAATTGCTGCAGGGGCTATTGGGTAAGCATTCCATCACGTGGGAGGGAATGCTTGAGTTGAGCTTTGAAAGAAAGTCAGGGATTTTCCAGAGGTAGAGATGAGGCAAGAGTGTATTCCAGGCTTAGTAGACAAAGACACAGAAGTAGGAGATGGATTGTTGGTTGTGTTTTGTCTGAGGCACAGCAAAATTCCAGTCTGGCTGAACCACAGAGTGTATGCAGAGGAGTGATAGGAAATTCCACTGGAAAAGTAGTTTGGAGTCAGGTTGGGAAGGTCTGTATTTGATCCCAAAGACAGTAGGGAGCCACTAGAGCTTTGGGACTCCTGTGTTTTTGCAACGTCACGTTTGGCAGTTGTGTGTGGAGGATGGATTAGAAAAAGGAGAGCCTGGGAAGTGAAGAGGCTATCACAGTGACCAGGACCTGAATCATTCTGGGTGGCCATGGGAATGGATAAAAGGAGCTCACTTTGAAATGTACCATGGAGGTAGACTTGCTAAGATTTGGATATATAAAAGGTGAAGGAGACTGAAGAGATGGGTGACTGGGTGCTTGAGGGACAAGGGAAAACTGAAAGGATGATGGATCTCTCAATAGAAATGGAGAGAGAAGTTGATTTGGAGGGGACAATAATGAGTTCTGTTTGGGACTTAGTGAGCTGGAGTTGCCTGGAAGACATCCAGTTTTCCATTTCCAATGGACAGGTGGTGATTTGAGACTGGAGTTCAGAAGACAGATGAACACTGGTCTTTCAGGTCAGGGAAGTCTAACCAACCCACCAACATGAGCTGATGGTATCACAGAGAGAAAGCTTGATAGATTAAAAACAGGCTCGACACCAAGCCTTAAGGTTCACTCCTAGTTAAGGCTGTGACATGGATAATGATCTAGGAAAGGAGATTGAGAAATGCTCAGATAGTTGGGAGGAGAACCCAGAGAGAGTAGTTTCAATGAAAATCCAGAGAGGAGAGAATAGCCAGGAGAAAGGTGGTTGACAGTGTCGAGGTGAGAGAGGTCCAGAAGGATTAGGAAAGACTGAAAAAAGACCATCCTATTCAACAATTAAGATCTTTGGTAAGAGAGAACAGTTTCTGGTGAGCTCAGAAGCCAGATTGCAAAGGAGTGAGGAGCAAATGAGAAGGAAAGAAAGTGGAGGCAAACAATACAGTTTGCCCATGAAAAGAGAGGAGAAATAAGGAATAGGGTGCGGTAGGTTCTAATGAGGCTTTGTCAAGATAGGAGAGGTCTGAGACATTTATAAACAATATTGAAGGAATCACTAGATAGGAAGAGGCTGAAATTAGAGGGAGAGGGAGAATGGGCCAACAAGAAAAAATAAATTGAACACACATGCCGACTGCAAGTTAATAACTAGCACTGTGATCTCTCCCGATCTTTAGGATTGAATGTTGAAATTATAACTGTTTTTTTTTTTTTTAGCGTAAGGCCAACTGGATGGCACAATGGAGTCAGGAAGACTCATCTTTCAGAGTTCAAATATGGCCTCAGACACTTAATAACGATGGGACCCTGGGCAAGTCACTGAACTCTGCTTGCCTTGGTTTCCTGTAAAATTTGAGTGAAAATAATTTTCCTTCTTACCTCACCTGCCCCTACCTTGAAGGGCAGAGGGGAAGTACTTTATAAATTGTTAAGAGCTTTAGAGATTACTATTATATTATTACTGTTACATGTTTGGACTATCGACCCTGAGTATATATGGCTAATCAATTAAAGCCTTTATTAAGCGCTTACTAAGTGCCAAGCAATAAGGATACAAAGCTGCCCCCTCTCCCCCAAATGTAAGTTCTTCAAGCTTACATGCTGCTGTAGGTAGAAACATCTGTTAACCCACAAGCATTTGTTAAACCTGGGCATTGCTTCAGTGCTACAGATGAAAGACAAAATGAAACAATTCCTGCCCACAGAGAGCTTTCATTCTATAGAAATAGCTCCTGTTCTTGTAAGGGAGGTGACGGGTCATACAGGGCTATATATGCCACATAAAGAAAATCCATAGAAGATAGAGGTCTGCCGTTGTTTGGGGTCCAAGTGCAGGGCATTGTAGCTTCCTAAATGGAAGATCTGGGAGAGTGGTGGTATTTTTGGAGTTTGAAAGCTGTCTCATCTCCCCTCCTCTTCACCCTCTCCCATAGCATCCCTCATCTTTCCTTCTAATCCATTAAATTTCATTTCTTTGGATCTCTTGACTCTGGATGCTGCCACAACACCAAGTTTGCTTTTTTTTTTAAAAAAAATCACACTTTAGTCTTTGTTCTTTTTCTGTTGCTTATCCCCTCCAGCATCTGGTGGTTTCTTTATTTTGTCGGTCATTTCTTCTGCTACAGCCATGACAGTCTCTCCTTGCTGGTTATATTTTTCATGAGTTCATAGATTTAAAGCTGGAGGGGTCCTTAAAGGTCATTGAGTCCGACCTCATTTTATGGATGAAGAAATTGAATCTCCCAGAAGTGGAATGGCTTATCTAGGATCACACAAAGGATCATAGATATGGAGCTGAACTTTTAATATCATTTTGGGCAGCCTCCTCCTTTTTTCAAGGAAGAAATTGAAGCCCAAGGGATATGATGACTTGTCGAAGGTCATACGGCTAGTAAGTGTTTGGAGTGGGATTCATATACCTCTACCCATTTCCAAGTTTAGTGCTCTATCCATTGAACCACATTGCTTCTCATTCCTCAAAATTCTGTAAAAGCTTTCTAAGCCTAGCCTGACCTGACTGATCCCTTCCTTGTTCTGTGTTCTTTACTCCATGAATACTTGACATAAAAGTGGAAGATCCTTTGGGAAGAGAAGGACCATCTTTTTCTTTCTCTTGGGCCATAGGGTCTATTCTTTCCACAAAACACTTTCATTTCAAATTTTGCCTGGGCATCTTACTACCTGTGTGATCCTAGACAAATAGCTAATCCTTTCAGGCCTTGGTTTCCTCATCTAAAAAATTAGAGGATGCAATTAGATATTCTTTCAAGTCCCTTTAAGTATTACATTTTAATCCTAAATGTGACCATGGGCAAATCATATTTCCCCGGGCCTCAGTTTCTTCAGCTGTAAAATGAAGAGATCGGACTCAATGACCTCTAAGTTGCATTTCTTCCATCTCTACATCTAACTGAACTGATCCTGAACTGAAAAGTGGAGGCTGCCTAATGGACAGAGTTCAGTTTTTTTTTCTTCCTCTTTCTCCATTCTCCCATCTCCAGAGGTCTTTTAGACACTGTTCTGATAGCTTTTTTACCCATTAAGAGAATATTTCTGTCTACTCTTTATGAGAACTAGAAGATACCTATTTCTTGACTTGTCATCCCCCAGATATAGTTATTTGCACCATGGCCCCAATCTATCCAAAGTATTTGTTCACTTTCATCCCAATCCAAAAATTATGCTGCCATATCTGAAGCTTAATTTCTCATTGGACATCTAAATACAACACTTTTGCTTTCTTTCCTTTAAAGTACAATGCACAGGAGGAAAATGTTTCTTAGATCATGGCATTTCCCTTTCCTTGTCTGTATTTTTCAGACAACTAGCCCATTGGTAGTTATGTTTCATCGAAGCTTTTTTTTTTTTTTTCATCTTCCTAGGATCATAGATATAAAGTTGGTTTTCAGGAGGAAAATCTCATCCTGGGGCTCCCAATTTCCAGTGTGAGGAGCCATGTTTAATGACTATATAAACCAGAGCTGTCGGAAGATCAAATGTTTTTTACTTCTAGGCATTGTGGGGAGTATTTTAAGATCGCCTTTGACACTAGAGCCACAGAGCTCCAAATAGCTGTTTGATGGCACCAAAAAACTTGGGGCACATGAGTCAGGTACATAAATCTCTCTCCCCTTACAGATGCCTCCTCTGCAGTCTTTAAGATCTTCTGGGATTGAGAAAAGGGAAAGTTGTAGCTCAGGGTCCTCTAGCCTGTGTTCCTTACCCATTAACTGTTGCTTAAAATGTTCCCACAGATGGCATGTGCATCTTCCCTTATAGCAAGAGAGCTCATTTGTATGTGAAGAACCCCAGTTTATAATTGCTAGTGTCAAATTTCTTCTTGGTAAGCCACATAAGGCTCACAGAAAAGAAGTGTGTCTGGAAACCCTTGGTCACATGGGGGTTGTTGGCAAGAGAAAAGAAATCATCATTTCAGGTACTTGTGGCCTGCTAATTGGGCCCCAGGAAGTAGAGGAACTATAGAGGACTAGTGGGGAGACCCCTGACCTCTGAATCGTTACTGACCTTTGCCCTATTAGGAATCTTGTCAGTTTAGTCACTGTGTTTGCAGATGATTTTTCCCGTAGACCTTGCCCTTTCTTTGGCCCTTGAAGAGTCATATTGTTCCGGTGCTCATTAAATAAAACACAGAGGCAGGCTGCTCATTAAGCCACTGAATTCTGGGTAGGTGTTTTGAACAGGACACATGCTGAACATTCCTAAAGATGATTTGCCCCATACAGAAATCAGCTGGCAGGCACAGTGGAGACTGCCAGAGAATATAAACAAGTACCTTAGCTTTCTGACCTTTGGTTTTTCTGGGCACTGTCCTACTTGAGAAGAAGAGCACTGACTTTGGAGTCAGAGGACCTAGGTCCAAATTCTATCGCTGCTCTTTACTAACTAAATTTAATCAACTTTTGGTTAAATCACCTTCCCTCTATGGGCTTCACATTTTCCCCTTCTGTAAATGAGGAGCTTGTACTAGCTGACCTCTGTGGTTTCTTCTAGCTCTAGATCTTGATTCTGACGTATGAACTTAGACAAGCCATTTCTCTTTGGGTCTCGGTTTTCTCATTTGTAAAGCAAAAGATGACCTCTGAAGTCCCTTTCAGCACCAGATCTATGATATATGATCATGGGCAAGCCATTTGACTTCCCTGAACCTTAGTTTCCTTTTCTGGAAAATAAGGGACTTGAACCAGATGACCAGTGCAATCGCTTCCAGCTTGATGTCAGTGATACTGTGATAACAATATTAACAATAGGGGAGCCATGAAATGGGGAAGAAGACTCTTGAGTAAGCAGGTTTGGGCTCAAGAGAAAATAAGGGAGGGGACCTTGACTAAGGTGCTAGAAAAATATTGCCCTCTTTCCCTCCTGTTGCTTGATTGTATAGTGAGCAGGTTTGGTTTGAAATATAACCAAGAAAAGACTTCTTGATCTCCCTTGATTGGGTCATAGGGTGAACTGGCTCCTTATGGAATCTTAGGATCAAAGATCATAGAACTGAAGGGATCTTGGAGAGCATCTAGTTCAGTCTCCTCAGTTTACCCAGGGGGAAACAGAAGTCCAGGAGGGGGAAGTGGCTGACTTAAAGTCACACGTAGGATCCTTGAACTAGAGTTTGAAGGGGCCTCAGAAGCCATTCTAGTCCAACACCTTTCTTTAACAGAGTAGGAAACTGAGGCTCAGGGGGAAGAAATGCTTTACCCGAGTCCCAAAGTTTTTAAGTGCCAATTGTTCATATTCTGCCCTGGCTTCTTAAACCTCCCACTCTCCTATTTGAGCCTGTCATCCATCTTTTGGCCACATCTCACACGTTAACAATGTCTCAGGAAGATGGAGCATGATAAGACTCTTCATTAACTGGTTTTTCATTATATAGAAGGTGGACTTCCCTTTATTCTATGGATATGTGCCAGAGGTGAGGCATGAACTCGGGTCTTCTAGGTTCTGAGGCTAATTCTCTGTTTACTAGGCCACACTACCTTTCTACCTTCACTTTGTCAGAAAGTGTTGGTGATCACAGGCTTACCCTCTCTTGCCCCGGGGTCCCGATGTTCTGGTTAGTGTTGTTGCTGTTCAGTTGTTTTTCAATTATGGCCAACTCTTCTTGACTCCTTTTGAAGGGTTTTATTGGCACAGATAGCAGAGTGATTTGTCTTTTCCTTCTGAAGTTTATCTGACAGATGAGAAAACTGAGACAAACAGGGTGAAGTGACTTGGCCAGAGTCACACAGTGTCTGAGGCCAGACTTGGACCCAGGTCTTCTTGACTCACCTTCTGCTGCCACCTAACTGCCCTGTGAACACCTCCTTTCCTTCCCCCCCTACCCCCCCTCCATTTCAGATAGGGTTCCCTCAGCCATGATTTATTCTGTGCCCAACTGCCAGTACCTGTGGTTTACCTTTCCCCTCCCCTCTTTTTAATTTTGGAAATTTAATCAAATGAAATCTGCTACTGCTTCTGGAAAGGGTCAGTCTCTTCCCTCTGGCTCCAGTAGCCATCGCTGTACTGGCAAACCAGAGTGACCCCTTCCCCCTCCCCCTGTTGTCTCCCTCCATTAGGATGTAATGAAGAACCTTGAGGGCCGGGGGAGTGTACGCTTTTGCTTTTGTATCCCCTGGCCTTAGCATGGGGCCTCTTGCTTGGGAAAGGAAATGCATTTCATTCCTTCAGCCGCCTCTTCTGTAAGACAGAAACAATGATATTTTTCCAGGACTGGGCGGCCCTAATGATGCGATGTATATAAAATACCGGGTCATATCTGAGCACTTGGCATCTAAAGCAAAGCTCTGCATAAAATGTCAGTTAGGATTTGTAAGGTAAATGCAGGTGTGAGATCTGCAAAGCACTTAATTTCTTATCGGCTGGTTTCATTCTTCCTACCCTACAACCCTAAAGCCAAACGCCAAATCCAAGATAGAGGCTAGCCTCCATTTTTATAAGAAAGCAACACAGATGTCACGAGAAGCTATTCTATCTGAAGTTTATTAAGAACAACAACTCCCATTTCAATAGCACTGCAAGCTTTGAAAAGCAATATCCTCAGAACAACTGCAAAAGGATCAGAGGGCCTTTCAGAGTGCTAAGCGGCTTCATCAGTCATTGAGGCCAGAGGATGACTTTCTCAATCCTGATCCATGTGGAGTACTTGCAGTATTTGACACTGTTCCCCACCATCTCTTCTCAAAAAGGTGACACTGCTGTCTCCTATGTCTCCTCCTGCCTGTCTGACCACTCTTTTTCACTCACCTTAACTGGCTCATTAAGCAGGTCACGCCTGCTTACCTCTGGTGTTCCCCCAAGGCTCTGTTCTTAGTTCTCTTGTCCCCCAGTGATGGCATCAGCTTCCATAGTTCAGTTATTATATCTATGCAGGTGATTACCAGATCTAGATAGCCAGTCCTAATATCTCTCCAATTTCCCATCACTAGCCACCTGCATTTCAGCATCTTAAATTCAGCCTGACACAGCAGGCGTCTCATGCAAAGGCCTTGCAAGTTGGCTGTAGCCAAAAGCCTCGGACCCCAGCCAGAGCCACTGAAGTGACATCTCTCTCTCCTGCCAACTGGGCCGGACTGGGTGAGCCCTGCAAGCTCAACACTTCTCCTGATCCCTATTAGGAAGGGAATAGACAAACACAGCCTAGCAGAGAGAATGCAGCTTGTCAAGCCCAACATATCTATTTTCTGCAGTGACTGGGCCCAATGCCAAGATGACAGGCCAGGTCCTGTTTAACTCAGATGAGATCTTGGTTTGGCCAAGGCCAGGGGCCAGTTAGAGAGCAAGATGGGAGCCTGCAGTGTTATTTATGACTCGATGAGGTACACAGACATTAAAGGCACAGGATGGATGTCCTGAGATTTTAAGCTGTATTTTTTTTTTTTTAGTGTTTGAACACCCTGAAAAGTAATAGACCAATTGCAACACAAAGTGGTTTCTTCTAGGCAGCACCAAGTATTGTATAGTGAAAAGGGGAGCAGATTAGGAAGAAGAGAAAGAAAGACCATTGAAAATAACTTCCCAAATGCATTAAGTATCTGGGAGTCAATCTGCCATGATCACTCACAGACTTTGTAAATATAGCTTTAAAGCAATTTCCACAGCAATGAAGGAAGATCTAAAAGAGCAGGAAAACATTCAAAGCCTTCTGCCTTGGTAGGACAGGACTTTGATTTGAGAATCTAGGGGCACCACTCTTCTAATGGGATAAAAGGTTAGGATTCTAGTGGAGAAGACTAGACAAGACAAAGTAGACTAGGTGGATTAAATGAAAATTTTGAAGTTTTTTTGCACAACTGAAATAAGTGCAGGTAGAAGCAGAAAAAACAAGGAGCCTGGGAAAATGGACTCTGTGTGAGATAGATCTCTGATGAAAATCTAATATCCAGATGCGACAGGGGGCTGACACAAACTCTTAAAATTAAGAGTCATTCCCCAGTGGCTAAAAGATGCAAACCAATAATTCTCAAAAGAAGAAACACAACCTAGAGATAATGATCAGAGCAACAACAAAAAGAAAAAATCAAACAAACTCTTCTGATTGCACATCCACAAATTAGAAAACATACTAAGAGATTGGAAAAATCCAATGCTGGTGGAGATATGAGAAAGCAGGTTCACTGATATCCCTGTTGATTCAACTGTGAACTGCTTTGTCCATCATGGAAAACAATTTGGAATTATGCAAGACAAATTGCAAAACTCTTCCTACTCTCTGACCCAGTGATTCCATTTTGAGATTTATAACAAGAGGAGGTTATTGGAAACAAGGAAAGATCTAGCTGAAAGAAAAGATTTTGAGCAGCAGTCTCTGTAATAATAAATTGGGGGAGCTGAGTGCCCAGTGATGGAAGAATGGAATGGGTGGACAAATTGTGACATGAATAAATCAGACTATTTTCACACTCCTAGGGAAAGGTGAGTATGAAGATTCTGAGATATATGGGAACGTTTGTATGAAATCATGCTGCACTTCCAGAGCAGAACCCCAAGCATAGTATTATGCATATTTGCTCCCCAGTGGGCAACACTTTCATAATATGGACAGTCACCATTAAAGAGTGAGACTGTGCACATTGGTTAGGGATTTGCTAGGGATTTGTACAATGAACAAGTTTATATATAATTTATTGGCAATTTTCTTCTTTTTTTTTTTCCTAATTTGGCCCTTCTTTGGTATATCTAGCAGAGGGTAAGTGGGAATAATGAATAAAATGAAGGTTGGGGACTCCTCGGGGATTTAACGAAACTAGTTTTTGTATAGATAGAAATTAGCCATACTATGTGTTAACAGTCCTGGGGGCCTGATTTTGGCTTTGTTTCTCCAGGGCCTGGCACAGAATAGATGCCTAATAAATGTGTGTTGATTGAACAACAACATGGAGTAGAGATGCTGAAATCATGATAAGAGTAAGTCACATTGATGCAGCATTTTTCATATATCAACCATGGGTGGCAAAGAATGCAAGAATTATTATCCCTATTAAAGGATGAGGAAACTGAGGCTCTAGGAGGTGCTAAGACTTGACCCCAGAGCCAGGGAAGTATCTTAAGTGGGATTTGAATCCAGGACTCCTGATTTGAGGCTGCGATATCATGCTCATTCCTGGCGTGGCCACGTGCACCTGCATGTTCCCCTGGCCCCTGAAGCTGGCAGAGCCCAAACTTCTCTCCCTCCCCACTGGCCCTGCCCCTCCCTGGGATGGATCTGCTCTCCTCAACTTCCAGGAATGCCAACTTCTGTTGGGAGCTGGGCCAGGGGGACTCCTCCTCTACTTGGCGAGTCGGGGCTTGACCCGGCACAATGCCCCCTACCTACACCCTCTCTGCCAATCTTAGCGAAGAGTGAAGGGAAACCCTGTGATTGCCCAATTAGAGCCCAAGCACCCTCACAAGTCAGTGTAAGAACTCTGGCTGTTTGGAGGAAAGGAGGGAAAGAATTCAGGAAGGTACAGAGGGTACTGGAACCTAGATTTAGAGGCCAAAGTATCCTTCAAGACCATCTAGTTTAACCCCCTCATGTTATAGATGAGGAACCTAAGGCACATAGAACTCCAAGCAGTCTTTCCTTTTTTTTCCCATGCAAAACATTTCTATATTAGCCATGTTCCTCTCCTCCCCCCAAAAGAGGAAGAAAAATCAAGTGAAAAACAATATGCTTCGATCTGTACTCAGAGTTTATCAGTTTTCTAGAAACAATCTCAGATACTATCTAGTCCCCCTACCCTGCCATTTTATAGTTAGGCAACTTGAGGTCTTGCAGAAGTTGTGTGACTTAGTCCAGGCCATGCAGAGCATCACAGATTTAGATGGGAGGGACTTCAGAGGTCATCATGGCCAATTCCCTGTTTTTACCGAGGAGGAAACTAAAGCCCAGATATGGATGATGCATTTGCCAAAGTCACAATAGTTGTTAAGAGGATTCGAACTCAGGTCCTCTGACTCAAATCCAGTCACACCATGGTCATCTCTCTTCCCTTGATTGCCCATGGACTCTAGGCCACGAGAATGTCTTGGAGAACGTGACACATTCAAGAATATTAAGAGTATGGCCATAGAGAATCAAATATGTCAGAACTAAACTCTTGTCCTCTCTTCTCCACGGTGCTGTCTCCTCATCAGAGTATTTCAGTGGCCTATTCTAGCAAGTTACACTTGGAAGTACTCTCATCTTTGGCTCAGATTTCCCAGGTTCAGGGTGGGTCATGCTCCCCAGTTTTCCTAAGCCTGATCCTGCTTTGATTTGGTCTCCAAAGAGACCATCAGCATCCTCTGTGGCATCCATTCTCATTGGTCCACCTTGGGACTCAGAAACAAAGCGATGCCTCAGTTTGCAACTCCAACTTAAGCTCAGCCCACTGCTTGTGATTTCAAAGCAGTTTCTGGCATTCAACCCCTTGTCTCGGAGAAGCAGGGAGAATCTCAAAAGAAGCTTCCCCAAAGAATTCCAGTTGTTTCTGTCTTCCAGAAAAGGAAATTCCGCTCAAGATTTCACCAGATTGAGCTCAAAGGGTTCTCAGAGGCCACTTAATTCAACCCTCTAGTTTTCCATATGGAATTGTGTCTCAGGAGATGAGGCACAGATAGGAAAACTGCCAGGCCGGATTTGATTAAACCCAGCTTCTCTGACTCCAGAATCATTGCTCTTTCCACTGGGCTATACAATTCAGCCACTCTCTCCTCACTTCCCTGTTGCTTTTGACCTCCTCCCCTCTCCCCATCCCCTCTTCCCTGACTGCCCAATCCCTGGGACTCAAAACCTCAGGGCTGTCTCATTTCTGCCTTCACCCTCCCTAATCCCATCCAATCAGTTGCCAGATCTTGTTGCCTCTCCTCTCTCCACAGACCCATGTTCTCATTCCTTTCTCTCATCTCCCTCTCTCCCCTGCCTCCAGCCTGTTCCTCTCTAGGTGACAATGTCCACCGGTCCCTTCCCTTTATATGAGAGGCTCCTGGGAGTTTCCTTTCCTCTTGGACAAATCAATTTCTTTGGGCGGGGGTCAAATGGTTCTCCCAGGTTCACCTTTTAAGTTCATGGCATGCTAACTGTTGTTGACTTTAATGCCAGTCTTGGAGATAGTGAGATCAGAGTTGAAATATCCAGGGAAAGGGTGTGTTCCTGAGCTAATTGCTCTGCTGGCCCTAGGGTGTGTGCTTAATGAGCTTGAAGAGGGGGTGGCAGTTCTGAGTGCCCAGGGTGAGTGTCCTCTGACTACCTCCTGTTTACCTTGGAGAGAAATGTTATAATCTAATGGGCCTAATGCTCCTCTGACTTTGAAGGAGGGCCCTTTCTCCTTCTAGGTCCCCCCCCCAAAGAGTTGGGGGAGCATTGAGGAAAGTAGCCAAAAATAAATGCTCCATCTCTCTATTCAAAATGGAATAAGAAAGAAGGAAAGTGGCAGAATATATAGTAATAAGGGAGGGAGAGAGCCAGGAGGGGGGAGAGAAGAAGAGCCTTGGAAAAGACCAGGGCAACTTCTATACTTAGTAGGATTCTAAAAGGAAGGGATTGGGGAAGAAGGCCAGGGGAGGGGTTGGGGACTAGACCTGTGATTGTTTTGACAAAGCAATCTGGGAAACTCCTCCCAGTGCAGATTGACATCTACCCTGTGATTGATCATTTCAGAAACCTGTCTGGCACACTCAAAGTTTAAATCTTGGGATCTGAGAGTTGAAAGAGGCCTCAGTGGCATTTAGGCCAGACTGTACATAAAAGGAGTCCTCCTCTATTGTGTCAGGAGGAATCCTTCTGAATACCTGCAAGGAGTGGGAGCCCACCTCCCGTGGCTGCCCATTCCACTTTATTCTTTAAAAAGGGCAACTAGCTGGCACTGCAGTGGATAGAGCACTTGGCCTGGAGCCAAGAAGACTCATCTTCCTGAGTTCAAATCTGGCCTTACTAGCTGTGTGCCCTGTGGCAAGTCATTTTACTCTGTATGCCTCAGTTTCCTCCTGTGTAAAATGAATTAGAGAAGGAAATGATAAACCACTCTAGTATCTCTGCCAACAAAACCCCAAATGGGGTCACTGAGAGTCAGACACAATTGCAGTGACTGAGCAACAAGAATTTATTTTAAAAGTTTGTCTATACCTCAGATTGGTCTCTTTGCCGCTTCCATTTATTGCTCCTGGTTGGTACCAAACAGAACTAGATGAATCTGCCTCTGCCTGGCACATGATTCTGTGAGTTACATGAAAAGGGTACAGGCTAAGAGGGTCAGTCAGGCTGAACAGATCATAGAAGCAAGTATTTAGAGCTAAGGGAAACTTCAAAGGCCAGCTAGTCCAACTGCCTCATTTTATTTTATTTTATTTTACTTAATAGTGTTTTCCCCCCAATTACATGTAAAGATAGTTGTCAACATTCATTTTTGTAAGATTTTGAGTTCCATTTTTTCTCCTTCCCTCCTTTTTCTTCCTCCTCCCCAAGACAGCAAGCAATCTGATATAGGTTATATATATATAGGTTATCCATGTGCATTTTAAACCTATTTCCATATTAGTCATGTTGTGAAAGAAGAATCAGAACAAAAGGGAAAAAACCATAAGAAAGAAAAAACAAAAAATTGAAAATCGTCTGCTTTGATCTGCATTCAGACCCCATAGTTCTCTGAATGCAGATGGCGTTTTCCATCTTGAGTCTTTTGGAACTGTCTTGAATTATTGTGCTGCTGAGAAGAACAAAGTCTGTCACAGTTGATCATCATACAATGTTACCGTTACTATGTACAATGTTTTCCTGGTCCTGCTCATTTCACTCAGCATCAGTTGTGTTAAGTCTCTCCAGGCCTCTCTGAAATCAGCTGGCTCCTCATTTCTCATAGGACAATAATATTCCATAACATCCATATCCCATAACCTGTTCAGCCATTTCCCAGTTTGTAGGCAGTCCCTCAACTTCCAATTCCTTGCCACCACACAAAGAGCTAACTGCCTCATGTTAAAAATGAGGAAACTGAGTCTCAGAGAGGGCAACACACAAGGTCTCACAGGTACTCTGGGTCAGATGGGATTTGAACCCAAATCTGCTTTCTCCACTGTGCCATACTGCCTTTTTTGTGGTGGTGTAGCTTCAAGGGCCTGGGGCTTATGGGTATTCCCCCTTTGTTTCTTCGTTCTTCCCTGGGTACCTGTGAAGGCCCACCATTTGGTGGACCCCGGAGCCTGGATCTCTATCAAAGCCCTTCCCAAGGAGGAGTGTCTCGGATTCCTCCTAAGAACTTTACCCAAATGAGTGAACAGATCTGTCGAGTGCCCTGTAGACCTCGAAGCACTAATAAATGTTCCTTGCTCTCATCATTATCTTCCCCATCTCCATTCTTCTTCTTTTGGGTTGTTATTCTTCTTCCTCTCCCATCCCTGGGGAGGATGGCTTTGCTGTGCTATCAGAATCTCCAGGTCTTCAGAATCTCTCAGTGGCTTATTTCTCTGTGACACTTAGCAATAAAAGAGGCCCAGAAGGAGGCACTGGGCCATTCATGGGGCCTGAAAGAGATAAAGCCCTGAGCATTTACGGATATGAATAGGCTGTGTGCCATAGAGGGGGAAAATGCCTGTGCTTTCTCTTCCAACAGCTTCCCAGCGTGGATTTGACCTTGGGCGGCTCCTTTGGCCTTCCTCCCTGTGTGATTGAGGGTGCTGGCCGGCCCTTCAGGCAGGGCCAGGGCCAGGGTCAGGGGCACTGTGGGGAGCTCTGGATTCTGATTGGGGTCTTCTTCTGGAGCCCCGTGGAAATCTCCTCCCCTTCGCCGCTTCTCCAGCCAAAGCTTCCTCTGGGGAAAGTCTGAGAGGGTCTGTGGGAATGTTGATGAAAGTGGCAGTTGAGGGGGAAGGGGAAGAAGGGGTTCAGCCATGATGACAACCTCAATCATCACTGTCAGTGCTTTCCTTTACCTGCTGGTAATGTTCTTTCTCCTTCTACTCTAGGGATTTTAAAAAGCATTTTCTTGATGGTGCCTTTAATTTTTTATGCCACTGCCACTTAGGGTAGAGATGAAAGGGGCCTTAGAGCCTTCTAAATTTACCTTGCTCATTTTACAGGGAAGGAAACTGAGGCCCAGGGAGGGGAAGGAACTCATCCAGGCTTACATGGGGGATCCCAACTCTAGAGCTGGAAGGGCGCTCCAAAGCCAGCTAAGCCAACCTGGCTTCAGGGAAGTGAAACGCCTTGCCCAATTTCCCATATCCACTGAGTTCCCATTTTTCCACCGTACCACCTAAATTGTCTATCACTCTTTTCTTTAACAAAGAAAAAGGTTAGATGTTATGAACATATTATATGTTATAAGAAAAAAAAAAGTCACACAAATCCAGCTTTTAAGCAAAAGCGGGGATACTCTCTGAAACCAAGATTAAACATTGTGTCTAACTTGAACCTGACTATCTTTTAGGATTGTTTTAACTTGCAGTATTGTGATTGACTTGTGTCTTATTCTCTTTGTTCTGAAAAGCATGGAATTTCAAAGTGGTGTCCCCGTCCGTCCGTACACTGGGGCAAGGTCAGCACTTGGCAGAGAATAACTTGGCTCCAGAGGTGGTGTAGCTTGTCTAAAGTTGGAGTCAAAAGTTCCAGCTTTGCCGGCTCTAGGCCAAAGGACAAGTTTGTTTGTTTGTTTCTTTTCTTTCTTTTTTTTTCTTTGCTTTTTGCTGAGGCAATTGGGGTTAAGTGACTTGCCCAGGGTCACACAGCTAGGGAATGTTAAGTGAGACCAGATTTGAACTCAGGTCCTCCTGACTTCAGGGCTGGTGCTCTAACCACTGTGCCACCTAGCTGCCCTGTTTATTTCTTTAAGCCTCAGTTTTATCATCTGTAAAATGGGTACATTAGAGGCAGTGTGGCCTGGTGGATTTGTGGGCAGCCTCAGAGTTAGCGAGGCCTTCATTCACTGTTCTACTTGGATTCATACTGGCTTTACTTTACTTTTCAGTGATAAAGAAGGGGGGAGGGGAAAGATTTTTCAACACTCAAAATCCAATGTCCAAACAAAAAAAATGGGGGTGATAATAATTTTCAAGGTTGTTTTGATAAAAGGATTTTTATAAAACCTTAAAGTACTATAAAAATGGGAGTTGTCCTATTAAAAATAAGAGGTCCCAAGTAAAGGAAAATTACATCTTACTCTGCCTAGGGATGGAGGCCTAGAATGCAGCTGTGAGGTCACATGAGAGAATGGAGAGAGCTTTGGTCCCAGTCAGGGGCTGGGTTTGAATTCTGGCTCATAAGTTTTTTTTTTTTTTTTAAGCTTTTTATTTGTATAACATATGTATGGGTAGTTCCCCAGCATTGATCTTTACAAAGCTTTCCATGACAAATTTTCCCCCCCGTCTCCTCCCCTCCCCTAGATGGCAGAAAGTCCACTACATTTTAATAATGTTGAAATACTTGACAAGTTATGCAAGAAAAATCTTATCTACAAGGAAAAAAAAAGAATCAGAGAAAGGCAACACAATGCAAGCAAATATCAATAGAGAGCATGAAAATGTTACATTGTGGTCCATATTTCATATCCCTCTCTCTGGGTGTATATGGTTTTCTTCAGTGAACAATTGGAACTGGTTTGAGACAATTCTTTGTTGCAGAGAGTCATGTCCATCAGAATTGATCATCATATAGTCTTGTTGTTGCCGTGTATAATGATCTCCTGGTTCTGCTCGTTTCACTCAGCATCAGTTCATGTAAGTCTTTCCAGGCCTCTCTGAAATTGTCCTGCCGGTCGTTTCTTACGGTGGCTCATAAGTTTTTAATGGAACCTTGGGGCAAATCACTCCTATTCTCTGATCTGTGGTGTTCTCATGTATCAGATGGGGAAGCGTGGTGAAGAGTACTTGACTGATGATCAGTAGAGACAAACAGAAACAATTTCATCATCCATATTTATTATAGACCATTTGGACAGAAAACAGACATAGATGAGGAATTTGGGAAACATATCATGAGTCTGGCACAGAGTAGGGATAAAAGTAAAGTAGTGGTAAGTAGTAAATATTTTGGTGTAAATAAAATAAAGCAAAAGTTTGCTGTAAACAAACAAGCCAATAAATAAAATGGGAATGTTGTTTTGGGCATGATTCTCACCAAAAGTGGGGAGATTCAACCAAGGAGGGTTAGAATGCTCTCAAGAATGAAATTCTGAGGACATAGAGAAATGATTCTAAGGAAGACAAAAATGGAGAGTCATTTAAAGAGACCAATGCGGATGCATAAGGAACTCAGTGATTAATTTATACTTTTAAAAATCATGTACTGAAGGAAGCAAGAGAAGGCTATAGGATGGCCCTAAAGTGTGACATGATCCTATAAACTGTGCCAAGCATGATAAAGCTCAGGATGGGCAGAGAGTAGCAAAGACAGGCATGGGCAACCAAAAAGGGCATTTTACTATGTCTGAGGAAAGAAAATTTAAAGAACTAGGACCATTGCTCATGGAGGATAGGACAGTGGAGAAAAGGCAAATTACCCAGTTCACATTTGGCTTGTGTTTTCTCTGTCAAGGTTAGTAATCATTGAACTGGAAAGGAGATCATAAAATTGGCTATTAGGGTGTCAGTACCCAAGACAGTATGGACATATTAAGAGAACCCCAGTTCTTAACTAGTCATCAGGAGCAGATGCATACAGAAAAATGATGTAGATATTATTTTTTGAGAAAAGGAGAGATACTGCAGGATGGCAGAGGGACAAATGTCCTGATTTTTTTTTTTAACCAAAGGGATAGAGTTCTGTGAGTTTGACTTAGATTCTTGGCCAAATGCTAAAATGTATTATTAAAGGGAAGGCTAGTGAACGCTAGAAAAAGAAACAATGAATACAGAGTGCCAACATAGTCTTTTCCAGAACAGGTCAAGCTGGACTAACTTGATGTCCTATCCTGACAGGATAACTAGACTGGGTAGATCAGGGGAATGCTGTAGATGAAACTGAGCTAGTTTTGAATAAAGGATTCGATTTTTAAATCAAATTTAAGAAATGAAATTTTAAAATTTAAATGTGATTTTTAAATTTTGAAAGGATTTTCAAAGTCATCTTATACCTGGCCTTTCTGCAACATTCCCCTTAATATTTCCTAGTTCTGATCTCTAGCACCAAACTTCCCCTTCCACATGCCAGTTCTTCAGAAACTTAAAAGTAACTATGATGTCCCCACTCTGAATCTCCTGTTCTCTGAGCTAAACCCTGTCCAGTTTCTTGCAAATTTAAAGCAAATGACAGTAATGGATTCTGCCAGCATCCAGCCTTTTATACTCAACCAATGGTTTCCTTATTTAAATGTACCTAATGGGCTATCTGCGCAACAAAACAAAGCAATAAATCGCTCTTATTTGATTCTTTTTCTTCTCTCATAGCTAACCAACTCTGTTCCTTTGTACCCTGCTGACGCAGATTCTGCCAAGATCACAGAATTTGGGAAATGGAAGGAAGCTAGGCAACCACATGGTCCAATTTATGTTTCTCTGTAAATGTACCCACCAGGGGGTCCCGCAACCTTTGCTTGAAAGCCTCCAATGAGGGAGAGCCTATCCCCCAAGGAAGTCCACTCCACTTTTCAACAGCTACAATTTTTAGGTAGTTTTTCCCTCATATCCAGCCAGAATTAGTTTCTCTGCCATATTCTCCTTATTTAACCTAGCTCTGCCCTTGGGACCAAACTTCTCCTTCCACATGCCAGTTCTTCAGAAACTTAAAAGTAACTGTGATGTCCCCACTCTGAGTCTTCTCTTCCCTGAGCTAAACCTTGTCCAACTTCTTCATCGAATCCTCACAGGGCATGGCCTTGAGCCCTCTTACCACCCTGCCTATCCATCTCTGGATACAAACTCAGCTTTATCATTGAATTTGATTCTCAGAATTGAGCAAAATCCCCATTATGTGGTCTGACAGAGCAAAGTCTAATAGAACTTCCTCTTCTCTAGTCCTAGACTTTCTAAGTCTCTTACTGTAGCTTAAGACAAAATTCGATTTGCCTACTATACTCTGCAGTCCACGAAAACACCCAGATCGTTTTCAGACAAACACCCTTCTGGCCATACATCCCCTACGCTGTACTTCTGAAGCTGATTTGGGGATCAAAGTGTAAGATTTTATATTTATCCCTAGCAAATGTCACCTTTTTAGACTGAGCCTGCCAACATCTGTTATCCATTGTGTTAGCTATCTCTTTCGGCTTTGTGCAATCGATAAATTTGATAAGCGTGCCGGATCTGCCATCATCCAAGTCATTAATAAAAATGTTTACCAGCACAGAGCCAAGCCTCACCAGCATGCTGCTGGAAGAGCTCCTTCCAGGTTGACATTGAACTCTCTATGATTAATTATCTGGCCATTCACGAGTTCCAAATCTAACTTTATTGAGTCTAGCCCACATCTCTTCAACATCAAGGACAATGATAAAGCGGGTTGTATCCAGAGATGGATAGGCAGTGGGGTAAGAGGGCTCAAGGTCATGCCCTGTGAGGATTCGATGAAGAAGTTGGACAAGGTTTAGCTCAGAGAAGAAAAGACTCAGAGGGGGGACATCACAGTTACTTTTAAGTTTCTGAAGAACTGGCATGTGGAACGGGAAGTTTGGTCCCAGAGAGCAGAGCTAGGAAAAATAAGGGGAATGTGGCAGAGAGGCCAATTCTGGCTGGATATGAGGGAAAAACTACCTAAAAATTATAGCTGTTGAAAAGTGGAGTGGACTTCCTTGGGGGATAAGCTCTGCCTCATTGGAGGCTTTTAAGCAAAGGTTGCGGGACCCCTTGGTGGGTACATTTACAGAGAAACATAAATTGGACCATGTGGTTGCCTAGCTTCCTTCCATTTCCCAAATTCTGTGATCTTGGCAGAATCTGCGTCAGCAGGGTACAAAGGAATAGAGTTGGTTAGCTAGGAGTGAAGAAAAAAAATCAAATAAGAGCAATTTATTGCTTTGTTTTGTTGTGCAGATAGCCCATTAGGTACATTTAAATAAGGAAACCATTGGTTGAGTATAGAAGGCTGGATGCTGGCAGAACCCATTACTGTCATTTGCTTATAATTTGCACTATAGCTCATATGCAGGTTTTCAAAGGGCCGCCATATTAAGATACTGTAAAAGCAAGGCATCTTAATAGACTTAGTCATTTTAGAGGAGGTGGAAGATAATGACCCAATTTGGGTAGACATAAATGGAACTGTTTTGAAGGGGAAGGAGCATTGCTATGACAACAAATGACTTATATTTGATTTAGAAGAAAGGAAGACTGCAGTAGTACAGCGTAATGTTTCACAAAGCGGGTGAGAAGAATTCTTGGACTTGGATAAATAAGACATTTGGATATTTATGGATAATTTTGGGTTAAATATACACTGTTAACTAGGAAATGTTAGATAATTAGGTGCTTCTATATATTCTATACATACTCTCTGGATAGTAATTTCAAGCCTAAAAAACATCTGGTTGTTTTATTCAGTTTGTAAAACGTAATAACCACATATCACCTGTGCCCTTCTGGGGAGTGTTCACCACATGTCTCACACTTATTTATTTGACATTAGGTTGAACTATTGTATGTGCAAAAAATGAATTACTAACTCTAATTACTGTTTATCATGTTCTATATTTGGGTTATATTCTATATGAAGTTGGGCAATAGTATATATATATATATATGTATGTGTGTGTATGTATGATTGTATAAATATATACACACATACACACACATTATATATATACATATACATATAAAACAAAAAGAGAGAGAGAGAGAGAGAGAGAGAGAGAGAGAGAGAGAGAGAGAGAGAGAGAGAGAGAGCACATATAGTGGTTCAAGCCAAGGCCCTTATGAATAAGTTCAAGTCTGGGTCGGGAGACCCTTGGCCCATGAGTGGTCCCTTTCTGAATAGACTGTTATGGAATATGTCTTATTCATCTCCATATTTCCTATAGTGTCTGGCATAGGACCTTGCACACAGTAAGTGATTAACAAATGCACAGCTAGGTCCCCCATTAGTGTGAATAATGAATGCACTAAAATGGTCACACGGATTAGAATTCACACTATTTGAAGTTATAATTAGGTAAAATGTGACCATTGGTTCTAGCTTAATAGAAATAGGCAGTGCTAGTTTGAATAATGCTACCATGTTAGTGGAGTTCATTATTTGCACTATTTAGGACTTAGTTTGGACTGTAAGGAAGCAGAAAGAAAGCATTGACATAAAATAGTGACATCTAAAATCCACATATATATCCAAGATCCACATGTATGTATATGTATGGGAAGCTAGGTGATTCGGTGGATAGAGTACTGGGCTTGGCATCAGGAAGACTCATCTTCATGAGTTCAAATCCAGTTTCAGATACTTACTAGTTATATGACTCTAGGTGTGTATGTATGTGTGTATATATTTATTTTTGAAGCTGGGGAACAAATATTCACCTGATCAGTTTAGGTCAATACATCCAGTCCTCTCTTCAGCCCTATGTCTCAATTGCTTTTCTGTTGTGACTTCTTTTGACCGATCAGGATGTGTCCCTGTAGTGTGAGAGAGAGAAAGTAATAGTTATGGGCCGAAATATGTATTTAAGAACGTGAATTATTGGGCCCAAATATTTCCTCATTTATCTTCTCTCTCTATAACTGGCCTAGGAAAGTTTAGAGATAGACTCATTGAAGAAATGCATTTTGGAAAAGAGGAAAAGAAATGTTTTGGAAGACTTGGAAGTAATATTGGATGATAGAGATGGACATTGGATCACCTTAGAGATCCTACAGATACTAATTTAGGACTTTGTTCTTTGTAGTCTATTTATGTAACTTGAAATTTCCTGAGAGCATCAGGAAGCCATCACATTAACAAGTGACCTTAATTGTTGAGATAGAGGAGCATTCTCTGGGATATTGGATGGAGACTGAAGTCAGTACCTGAAATCCTGCTCAATGACCACTAAGGAATTAATCAGCTAATAAGAACAAAATGGCAGCATGAACACAGAATGTTTAAAATGACTATAGTTGATATTCATACAGCTCTTCAATTAGTGCTTTCACACTTCCTGTCTTGTGATCTGGTATTTATAAAGTTGATTTCCTGAACTCAAGGGATAGAGTTTTAGTTTTTTATTCAGTCCAATGTTCTAACCTGCCTAGATCTTTTTATATACTGTTAATCTTCTAGCATATTCTTTTATATTTATGGTTACCCCTAGTCATGATTATTAAAAAAAATAAGCAAACAAAAAAAAACTTTGCCTTCCATTCTTTTTTTAAAAGATTTTTATTTCATTTATTTATTTATTTTACATTTAGCTTACTCATCTATTTGGAGCCTACTGAGTATGGTACAAGGTCCCCATCTAAACCCGGTGTCTTCCCAGTTTTCCTAGTACTTCTTGTGAAATAACAACAATGATAACTAGCATAACTAGTCCTTTAAGATTTGTGAAGCACTTTACAAACATTATCTCATTTGTTCATCAAAACATCCCTGAGAGGTAAGTGTTATTATCATTCTCATTTTACAGATGAGGAAATTGAGGCAGATAGAGGTTAAGTTACTTGCCTAGGATCAGCTGGGAAGTGTCAAAGACTAGATTTGAACTCAGGTTCCTGACTCCAGACTCAGAGCTTTTCTTCTAGTACTTTGTATTCTTGGGCTCATCAAACACTGACTTTATTTGATACATTCTGCTATCTGTTCCACTGATATACATTTTGACTTCCTTGTTAGTATTAACTACTCATGTTTAAATAAAATCAGGATTACAAGATCTAGACGTTTCCAATTTGGAAGATTCATTGGCAGTTGTCTAGTTCAACCTGAGTCAGCACCTTTGTCATATCATATCTGAGGCATAATGCTTTCCGCCAATCAGTAATTTCTATTCTCCACCAATCAGAACTCTTTATTTTCTCCTGATCAGAAACACCCAATCTTTGTAAAGTCTCCACCTCTATAATATGCTACTTGGAGTGCAGGATAATCCTGAGTTGTGTCCAAGTCTTGGTGATCCCTTTTAGAGTTTTCTTGGCAATGATACTGAATGGTTTGCCATTTCCTTCTCCAACTCAGTTTACAGATTGGAAACTGAGGCCAATTGGATTAAGTGACTTGTCTAGGGTCACGCAACTAGTAAGTGTCTGAGGCCAGACTAGAGGGCAGGAACATGAGTCTTCCTGATTCCAGGTCTGGCGCTTTATCCTCGGTACCACCTAGGTATCTCTAAAATACTTGCTTAGTCTCAAATCTGTTACCTTTTTTTTTTTTTCTTTCTTCCAGGACAGTGCCTTCTTCATCAAAGAAAAAAGATTAAATTATGTTCCATTTGATTTATGTCTTTTATTGTAGTTTAATTTTCTTGAACTGTGCTTATCTTTACAGTGGCAAGAATAAGCCATTATCCCACCATTCAATTAACAGAGAAGTTTACATAATGCTTTGAAATTTTTTCCCAATATACTTTGAATTGATTATTCCTCCCACTTATCTCTTCACATCTTCTTCCTGGGATTTTAGCAGGGAGATATTCTTATTTTATTCCCATTTTATAGATGAGGAAACTGAGAAACATCTCTTTAGGGTAAGAATAGTTTGTCTTGCTCCTCCCCTATCAAAGTTCCATAGAAATAGTATAAAAACACTATATTTGTGGCTTGGTTGGAGACTTCAGTGAATGCTTACAATATGAATTTTCCAGTACATTAAGGAAAATGCCAAGGAGCTAAAATAAAAGCAAATGAATAATGATATAAATGAAAAAAGCCTGTGGATAAAATTGAGCCACATTTTGCCAAACCCTTGAACAAAGAACAATTTTTATTTTCCATGAAATAATCATGTGTCCTTCCCCATGCCTTCTGTCTTTCTTCTCCAGTCTCAAGAGCTGGAGCAGCTCAATGGTGACCCCAAATCATCTCTATAGAATCACAATGCAACCTTTTGACAGGCTACAATCATCTTAACAAATCACTCCGTTTTTTTTTTAAATTACATGTGAAGATTGTTTTTAACATTCACTTTTATAAGATTTTGAGTTCCAAATTTTTCTTGCTCTCTCCTTCTTCTTCCTCCTCCCCAAGACAGCAAACAATCTGATAAAGATTATACATGTGCAATCATGTAAAACATATTTCCACATTAGCCATGTTGTGAAAGAATCATAACAAAAGAGAAAAACCATGAGAAAGAAAAAACAAAATAAAAAGTGAAAATAGTCTACTTTGATCTGTATTCTGAGTCTTTTGGAATTTTCTTAGATCACTGTATTGCTGACAAGAGCTAAGTCTAACATAGTTGATCATCATACAGTGTTGTTGTTATTGTATACAGTGCTCACTTCATTCCCAACAGTTCATGTTAAGTCTTTCCAGCTTTTTCCTGCTCATCATTTCTCATAGTACAATAGTATTCCATTATATTCATATATCATGTCCTGTTCTGCCACTCCCCAACTGATGAGCATCCACTTATTTTCCAATTCTTTGTCACCACAAAAAGAACTGCTATAAATATTCTTATATTTTCCTCTTTTATGATCTTTTTGGGATATAGACCTAGTGGTGTTGCTGGGTCAAAGAGTATGTACTGTACTGTTTGATAGCCCTTTGGGTCTAGTTCCAAATTGCTCTCCAGAATGATTGGCCAGTTCACAACTCCACCAACAGTGCATTCATGTCTCGATTTTTCCCACATCTCCAACATTTATCTTTTTCCTTTTCTGTTATATTAGCCAATCTGAAAGGCGTGAGGTGGTACCTCAGAGTTATTTTAATTTGCATTTTTCTAATCAATAATAATTTAGAGTGTTTTTTCAGTGATTATAGATGGCTTTGATTTCTTCATCTGAAAATTCTGTTTATAATCTTGGACCATTTATCAATTGGGCAATGACTTATTGAATCATTTATATCTGTATAATTAGTACCAATTAAAGTATATTCATATTGCAAAATAGGGAATTTACTTTTTGTCATTTTTAACCCCGGGGGGAGGGGAGGGGAAAAAGGGGAGGGTTGACAGTTCCAAGAAATAGAAACCAATGTGATCCAGAGTTTTACACGTTCTTTCACATAGAAGTATTTTGGGGCGTTCAAGTCAAGCCATTCAACCAGGTTTAGATTGAATGGGAAGAAATGAAACATTCCTCCTAAAGAAGAGTATGGTTCTTTCTTGGATAGTGCTAGCAATTTCTATACAGAGAAACTCTACGCCATATTGGATGCTGTCCCTGGCTCTTTCTGTAGCATTTAGGTTCAGAACTCCTGGTGTCCTGACAGTAGAAAGTACTAAAATTTCTTCTTGGCAGTTAAGCTATTCCGTCCCATTGAGTCCTCTTACAGAAGAATCAGTGTCCTGGATCGTGGGAGAAGCACCCTAGTACACCTCTCCTGCACCTCTCCTAGTGATAAAATGGGAAAAAGGCAGTTCTAGTGCTTCATTGTGAAGCCTCAGAAATGTCTAATGAGGGTAGAGCTTAGTGTATCAATTAAAAATATTTATTAAACACCAAAAGATACAAAGAAATGAAATGGTTCTTGCCTTCAAGGAGGGCTCACATTTAATTTTGGAGGAAACAGCATCATTCACTTACTCAGATAGCATTTCTTTGGTTTTTTTTAAAGCTTCTTATTTTCAAAATATATGCATAATTTTCCAACATTCATCCTCGTAAAACCTTGTGTTCAAAAATTTTCCCTCCTTTCCCCCATCCTTCTCCTAGATGACAAGTAATCCAATATATGTTAAACATGTGCAATTCTTCTATACATATTTCCACAATTATCATGCTGCACAAGAAAAATCAGATCAAAAAGGAAAAAAAAGTGAGAAAGAAAACAATGTGCAAGCAAACTACAACAAAAAAGTCCAATTTTTTCAACACTCAATTCCCACAGTCCTCTCTCTGGGTGTAGAGGGCTCTCTTCATCACAAGACCACTGATATTGGCCTGAATCATCTCAATGTTGAAAAGAGCCACATCCATCAGAATTGATCATTGTTTAATCGTGTTGCTGCTGTGTACAATGATCTCCTGGTTCTGCTGATTTCACTCTGCATCAGTCCATGCAAGTCTCTCCAGGCCTCTCTGAAATCATCCTGCTGGTCGTTTCTTATAGAACAATAATATTCCGTAACATTCATAGACCAGAACTTACTCAGCCACTCCCCAACTGATGGGCATCCATTTAGTTTCCAGTTTCTAGCCACTACAAAAAGGGCTGCCACAAACATTCTTGCACATGTGGGGCCCTTTCCCTCCTTTAAGATCTCTTTGGGATATAAGCCCAGTAGAAATACTGCTGGGTCAAAGGGTATGCACAATTTGATAACTTTTTGAGCATAGTTCCCAATTGCTCTCCAGAAGGGCTGGATCTGTTCACAATTCTACCCACAATGTATCAGTGTTCCAGTTTCCCCACAGCCCCTCCAACATTCGTCATTATCTTTTCCTGTCATTTTAGCCAATCTGACAAGTGTGAAGTGGGACCTCAGTGCTGTCTTCATTTGCATTTCTCTGATCAGTAGTGATTTAGAACTTTTTTTTTCATTTGACTAGAATTGGTTTTAATTTCTTCTCAGATATCATTTCTTTTTTTTTCACTTACATTTTTTTATTAAAGCTTTTTATTTGCATAACATATGTATGGGTAAGTTCCTCAGCATTGATCTTTACAAAGCTTTCCATTACAAATTTTACCCCCAGTCCCCTCCCCTCACCTAGATGGCAGGAAGTCCACTCCATGTTAATAATGTTAAAATACTTGACAAGTTGTTGTGCAAGAAAAATCCTATCTACAAGAAAAAAAAATCAGAGAAAGGAAACACAATGCAAGCAAACATCAACAAAGAGCATGAAAATGTTATGTTGTGGTCCACATTTCATATCCCTCTCTCTGGATGTATATGGTTTTCTTCAGTGAACAATTGGAACTCATTGTTGAAGAGAGCCATGTCCATCAGAATTGATCGTCATATAGTATTGTTGTTGCTGTGTATAATGATCTCCTGGTTCTGCTCATTTCACTCAGCATCAGATCATGCAAGTCTCTCCAGGCCTCTCTGAAATCGTCCTGCTGGTCGTTTCTTACAGAGCAATAATATTCCATCACATTCATATACCATAATTTATTCAGCCACTCTCCAACTGATGGGCATCCATTCAGTTTCCAGTTTCTAGCCACTACAAAAAGGGGGGCCACAAACATTCTTGCACATGTGGGACCCTTTCCTTCCTTTATGATTTCTTTGGGATATAGGCCCAATAGAAGTGCTGCTGGGTCAAAGGGTATGCACAGTTTGATAACTTTTTTTTTTTTTTTAGTTTGATAACTTTTTGAGCATAGCTCCAAATTGCTCTCCAGAATGGCTGGATCCATTCACAGCTCCACCAACAATGCATCAGTGTCCCAGCCTTCCCACATCCCCTCCAACATTCATCATTATCTTTTCCTGTCATTTTAGCCAATCTGACAGGTGTGTAGTGGTACCTCAGGGTTGTCTTAATTTGCATTTCTCTGATCAATAGTGATTTGGAGCACCTTTTCATATGACTAGAAATAGTTTTAATTTCATCCTCTGAAAATTGTCTGTTCATATCCTTTGACAATTTATCGATTAGAGAATGCCTTGAATTCTCATAAATATGAGACAATTCTCTATATATTTTTGAGATGAGACCTTTATCAGAACCCTTAAATGTAAAGATGATTTCCCAATTTATTGCTTCCCTCCTAATCTTGACTGCATTGGTTTTGTTTGTACAAAAACTTTTTAACTTAATATAGTCAAAATTATCTATCTGGTGTTCATTTAAGAGTTCCAGTTCTTCTTTGGACATAAATTTATTCCATCTCCACAGGTCTGAGAGGTAAACTATATTACGTTCTTCTAATTTACTTATAATCACTCTTTATCAGATAGCATTTCTTAAGCACCTAGTTGGCACCAGGCAGTGTCCTAAATACTGGGAATGCAAAGAAATAAAACAATCTCTGCCCCCAAGGGGCTTGTATTCTCTAGAGATATTTTGTAGGGGGAGATATGTCAGTTGATCAATAAGAATGAAAGTTGTAGTGGGTAATGTGCTGTGCTTGGACACGGGAAAACCTAGGTTCCTATGCAGCCACTGAAACTTATTACTCACATAAATCTCCAAGCTCAATTTTACCATCTGTAAAATGGGGATAAAAATACCCACAGCACCTGCCTCAAAGTTTTTCTGAGGCTCAAATGCCAAGTTGTTTGTAAAACATCCTCCCAGACCTTCAAGTGCTATGTAAATTGCATAGTCATTACAGGCTACTTACACAATAAATTACATCAGTTACTGTGGTTCAGTCAATCAGTGCACATTTGTCAATTGCCTACTATGTGTTGGGCACTGTGCTAAGCTCTGGGGTTACAAAGAAAGGCAAAAGATGGTTCCTGTTCCCCAAGAGCTCACAGTCTAGTGGAGATTAAGTGGTCTTTCCCTGATCTTTGGTGGGCTCCTTACTGATAGACGAGATCAAGCTAGTGCAAAAATCTCTTCTTCAAAAATGGTGATGCTGGTGAGGTGGGAATTCCTGTCTCTCCTGCCTCATGCTGTCCCTTTAGAATGGAATAATCAGGAATAATTAAACATTGCTTCTCCGCTGGTGATGAGCTTTTAGGAACTTAACAGGACTGGCCTAGGGAGAAAGCAGGCTCGTCACTAGCTTGTACATGGCTGGCCCGAGTTTATACCACTGGTAAATGTTTGACGGATGAATGATTGAATGAACAGGATGAACATTTCATATTTTTCCTGCTTAGTTTAGCCTAGAGATCCAGGGCTGGAATGGCCATCTAGACATACTTACAGAGGAGGAAACTGAGACCCAGGGAGGGGAAATCATTGGCACTTTGATGACCTGTTACTTTTTAGAACTTAAGCTCACCCCCATACCATGAGGAGACATGTCAAATTACAACATGTGTTTTAGTAAAGCAGAGTGTGATAACTTTTATAGGGCAAAGTTAGACCAAATTTATCCTCAGACACTTACTAGCTGTGTGACCCTGGGCAAGTCACTTTAAGGCAGTTTGCCTCTGTTTCCTCATCTGTAAAATGAGTTGGACAAGGAAATGGCAAACCATGCCAGCATCTTTGCCCAAAACAAAAACAAAAGTAAAACACAAAACCCAAATGGGGTTCTGAAGAGCGGGACAGGACTGAAAACCAACAAATTTCAGGATAGGAACAAAACTGAGATAGAAGCCTGGATAAAATAGATGTCTTTAGGCATAATAACTCACGGTACGGTTGAAAACACCATTGGCTCTAGTGTCAGAGGTCAAGGTTTAAATCCTGTTTCTGCCACTTACTGTCTATGTGACCTTGGGCCTCCATTTCTCTTCTGTAAGTTGGTCTTGATGGCCTCTGAGGTCTCTACCAGCTCTAAATAGATCCTTTTCTTTTTCTGATCCTACAAGTGACAATCACAAATGGGAGGGGAAAGGCTAGAGAAGCCCTTTGGGTGACTTTAGATTCTGAAATCTGAAGGCCTTCCTCCTTGCCCCCAGCTGGCAATCTTGTATTCTCTCTAAACTGGAAAAATAGACTTTCAAATTTGCCTAAATTACTTATCAGTGAAAACCTCCCAATCTACCTGCCATGTGTTTTTCAGAGTATGAAAGATTTTTATGGTTTTCATGTCACCTACCTTTTTTTCCCTGAGGCAATTGGGGTTAAGTGACTTGCCCAGGGTCACACAGCTAGGAAGTGTTAAGTGTCTGAGATCCAGATTTGAACTCAGGTCCTCCTGAATTTAGGGCTGGTGCTCTATCCACTGTGCCACCTAGCTGCCCCTACCTTTTCAAGAAAAGAAAATTTTTTAGTGTGTTCTGTTTTCTCTCCAGTCTCAATAGAGCAAGTTTGAAATGATTCAGTTCTGTTTTGGACCCTGCTGAGGCATCTTCACAAGACTGTTCTATTTGGAGACTTAAGTTCAGATCTTATAATTTATTCCTTCTGTGAACCAAGACCTTTTTTTCTTCTGAACCTCAGTTTCCTTGACTGTAAAAAGAGGGGATTCAGTTCAATTCCGCTCCAAGCACTGTGCTAGGTAACAGAGATACAATGTCAAAAATAAAACAGTTCTTGCCTGCAAGATCTGGCATTTTCAGGTTTCCAAAGTGCTTTCCTGATGATAATCCATTGAGATAGTAGTGGAGGTATTGCTATTCCCATTTTACAGACGAGGAAACTGAGACTTTGCAGGATTAAGGGATTTGTCCAGGATCGCAGAGCTAGTCAGTGTCTAAGCTCAGATGCAAACCCAACTAAGTCCTTCTTGAACATCCCTATGACACTCTCTCAGCTACATCCCAAAGATTTTTGAGTGTCCAGGTGAAAATTCAGACCTGAATTCTCTGCTCTTCTATTTGGTTTTGGACCATTAATACCTGGCTAATGTACTTAGCACTTAATCCTGGGCCTTCTGTTTTACTATGGAATTGTAAGCCTCATGAAGGCAAGAGTGGGTTTCTTCTATAAATTTCTTTTCTCCAGGGTCTAGCACAGTACACAGTAGGCACTTAGTAAATGTACTATGAATTAGTGAATGAATATTTATTTGCTCATAGGATCCTAGATCCAGAGTTGGAAATGACCTCTCATGCCATTGAGTCCAACACTTTCATTTTACAGATGTAGAAACTGAGGCCCAGGATGGGGAAGTCCCAGTGTTGGCTTGAGTTCTGGCCCTGCCATTTCCTAGCTGTGTAGCTTTGAGTAAAGTCAGTTTATCTCACAGGGATTGTCGAAAGGGAGCCCCACAGAACTGGGATTTGTTATTTTATCTGCAGTTCAGAGATAGTCACGACTTTATGATATAATGACTGGGGAGCTGTCTTCACATCTGGAAGGCCTGGGCTCCAGTCCCACCTCTGACACTCACTGGCTGTGTGACTGTAAGCAAGTTACTCAACTTCTCTATGGGCCAGACAGTTCTCTGACTTGATCCATACTGGTAGAAGGAGTATTATTGGCCAATGAAATCACAGCTCCTATTTCCTCTTCTACCCCCATCCACATTTGCCGCATGTTTGCAAATCATATCATCTTTGTGCGGTGAAGCAGGTATTCAAGGTTTGATTATCCCCATTTCACAGGGGAGGAAACTGAGGCTCAGATTGGTGAAAGGCTATGCTGTGATGAGAGAAAAGTTGAAGCTGAGGGTGAGGGAAATATCACTCCTTGGTCACAGTCCCCCTTTCCTGTTCTTCAACCAAGGCTTGGGGTTCAGGCCTTTGTTGCCTCTGACCTAGATAGTTACAGTGTCTTCTTAGCTGGTCCCTTGCCTTCTTTGCTCCAATCCATTCTTCACACTGTTGTGCAAATGTGCATGCACTCCTTTGCTCAAACACCCTGAATGGATCTCAACTGCCTGCAGAATCCAGGCCAGGCTCCTCAGCACTCCCTAAGGTGACTTTGACTGGCCCTTTCCAAGCTATTCTTTCTGGGATGGAAGCTGACTCTTCTTCCCCAGTCTGATTCGTCACACAAGGTCCTTGATTTCCTTGATCCAGACCATCCTTTTTGAGGTGCCTTACCCTCCCACCTCCCCAGTATCCTTCAGTTCAACTGTCCTCTTCTTCTTCTTCCGGGAAGCCAACTTTGATCACCCCAGCCAGAACCAGAGTGTTATAAGATAATGGATCTGAACAGGACTTTAAAGACCATTTAATCCAACCCTCTCAATTTACAGAGGAGGAAACTGAGGCTCAGGGAGGGGATGTAATTTGCCCCAAGTGCCACCAGGCAATGTGCTAAATACAGAGTATAGAAAAGAAGGCACAATCAGGCTCTTCCTGTAGCATCTTACCTTTATTAGCTTCTGTGTAAATGGAAGTTAATCTCAGAGAGGAAGGCATTAGCACCTGGGGGCCTGGGAGGGGCCTCTTACAAATAGAATTTGAGCTGAGTCTTGGAAGGAGCCAGGGAAGCCAGGAGGCCAAGATAAGAAGGGAGAAAATACCAGGCACGGGGCACCGCCAGGACAAATGCATGGAATTGGGAGATGGAGTGTTATGTGTGAGAAACAGCCAGGGGGCCAGTGTCACTGAACATTAGAGTATGTAGAGGGTAGGAAAAAGGGTCTAAAAGAAGGAAAGCAGCATTAATTAAGTACCCACTGTGCTCAAATGTTTTACAAATATTATTTCACTGGATAATGGTGAGGGAAGTAAGGGATGAGAAGACTGGAGAGGTGGGAAGGGGCAGCTAGGTGGCGCTGTAGTGGATAGAGTGGATAGAGTGGGGCTTGGAGTCAGGAAGATCTGAGGTCAAATCTGGCCTCTGACACTCACTGGCTGTGTGACCCTGTTTTGCATTCACCTCTGTTTCCCTGAATCCACTGGAGAAGGAAACAGCAAACCACTCCACTGTCTTTGCCAAGAAAACTCATGGACGGCATTGGCGTGCTGTGATCCACTGGGTCATGGAGAGTCAGATACAACTGAACGACTGAACAACAGCAACAGCAGGAAGGAGTCAGGTTGAGCAGGGTTTCCTCTTTGATTCTGGAAGTAGTAAGAGTGGATGACCCTTAGAGGTCATCCAGTGTGAGCCTGTCATTTTGCAGTTGCATATGACTTTGCCAAGGTCACACAGGCAGGTGTCAGAGGAGAGTTTGAAGTGCAGGTCTCCTGATTGCAGAGTTCACGCTTTTCCTGGTATGCCTTGTTTCCTCGGAGCTTTGGGCCTCTCTTAGGCCCTTCCCAGCTCTCCCCCGGGCTGTCATTGTTTATGGGCTTGCCCCATCTCCTCCACCAGATGACAAGCATGATGGATCAGCAGTGGGCAGCCTGAAAACCAGCCGCATCATAAACTTGCTGATTTATTTCTTCATAAGCTTCCAGATATCGTACAGCTTCCCGAGGACCCAGCAAACCCTGATGCAGGCAGGAAGGGCAGCTGCTGGGCTCTGGGGGTGGGCCGAGCCTCAAGCTGCTGGGCACTTCTGGCCCAGCAGCCCTTGGACTTCAGCTCCACAAGCCAAGGCTGCTGCCTCAAGGCCATAAACACAGGAAGGAAGGAACCCCCTTGGGCTCCTGGGGCCAATAGCAGATTCCTAACTGATTGTTGTTGGAAAGATGATTTTTCCCAATTCTAGCTCCCTGATTTTCAAGATTTTCTTATTGCTATCCCCCATCCCCCATCCTCCATCATTACAATCCCATGCCATGCACATATACTCGTAAATAGAGCATGTGTGCACACAAAATACAACTACACACAAGCACACATGTACAACACACATGTGTATACACATGTACATGCCATGTATATGTGCACACAAACACACAGATCCATGTGTGCATATGCAGCATATGGTTTTTGTTTTGTTTTGTTTTGTTGCTTTTTTCCTGAGGCAATTGGGGTTAAGTGACTTTGCCAGGGTCACACAGCTAGGAAGTGTTAAGTGTCTGAGGCCAGATTGGAACTCAGGTCCTCCTGACTTCAGGGCTGGTGCTCTAGCCACTGTGCTGCCTAGCTACTCCAGTACATACTTATAACATCTATGTGTTAACATACACATAAATAAATGTGTGTATAAATATAACATTTGTGTATATACACATAAATACACATGTGTGTATAGCATATGTGTTTGTACATAGTGTTAATGTGTGCACACCCAGCATATAAACACACATAAATACAGATGTGTGTGTATAGCACTGCACACACAAATACACATGTGTATTATAGCATATATGTTTATATAGCATTTACACAATCACACCCTATAAGCATGTGCAGAGAGATGTCTGTATATAGCATGCATGTGCTTGTATACATAAATATGTGTGTATTATCGCATATGTTTATGTAGCTTTATATGTATACACACAATATAGAAACACATAAATATATCTGTACATGTAGTAATGCATATACATAGACACGTGTGATATAGCATGCATGTCCACGACAGCACAACCATTCCACAAACACACATGTATGTGGCATGTACATGTGTCCACACATGGATACACACATGTGTTTTATGTAGCACGTCTCTGTACACACACACACACATAAAATGTAATAAAAAGCTGCCATGTCATATAATAAATAGATTGAGAGTCAGCCTTGAAGACAGAAAGATCTGTGTTCAAGCCCGGCCTCAGCCCCACTCTGACATGACCTTGGGCAAGTCATTCAATGTAACAATGTCCCAGGCAACTCTCTAAGACTTAAAGCTCCGAGAAGGTGCCACTTGTACTGGTGGAGGGAATTTCTACACTTGGGAGTCCCTCTATGTTTAGCATTATCCCACAGTGACTCCCATATCTATAGTGCTTCATAATTCACAAAGGCCTTTCCTTGCAGTAACTGTGAGGTGATATGAAGGGTATTACTCTTTTTTACAGATGGGGAAACTGAGTCTCAGAGAGAAGAAAATGCTCTAAACTGCTGTGTATAGAGCTTAGAATCAGGAAGACCTAAGTTCACATCCCACGTTAGACATTTCCTAACTGTGTGACTCTGGGCAAATCACTTGCCTTAGTTTCCTCATCTGTAAAATGGGGATAATAAGAGCACCTCCAGGATTGTTGTGAAGCTCAAATAAGATAACATTTGTAAAGTGCTTTACAAAATGTACATGTTATTTTTATTGTGGTGATGATGATGATAGTACTTCACCCAGAAAGGCCTTGAGGTCATGCCTTATGAAGAACAGTTGAAGGACTTGCAGATGGTTTGCCTGAAGAAGAGAAGACTTGGTGGGGGTGGGGAGCAGACACAAAAGCTGCTTTCAGATATTGGAAGGGAGGCCAGACTTGCTCTGTTTTCCCCTGCAGGCTAAGGGTCAAGGAGAACATACTAACAAGCAGAAGTATCACAGAGCGTGCTAGGCTGTCTAATGGAGTGACTCTCTCCACTTTGAGCTGAGATTGGATGGTACATTCATCCAGTCACTAGACCTCTATCTGTTGCTTGTAGATCATCCACCTTTCTTAGTCTACTCCTCCCCTGCTCTCCTTCTCTTCCCTACCCTTCTCCCAAAGAACCATCCCTTATCATAAAGAAAAAAATAGGGAAAAAATTCAGCAGAACTAATCAACACATCAGCTAATTCTGCTACCATACGCAGCATTCCCCACCTAGTTCTCCCAAGAAGTGGCGGGGAGAGGGAAGGCGCCATCTTAGATCACTCCTTTGGAGCCAAGCTTGCTCATTAGCATCGTACAGAAATCAGTCTCAGTTGTTTTATGGTGGGTTTTTCTCCCACTGACATCATTATAGTCACTGGGTACGGTTTTCCTTGTTCTACTGACTTCCCTATGCATCAGTCAGTCAATAAGTACTTATTAAGTACCTACTACGTGCCACACATTGTCAGAAGTACTACGGATACAAAGGAAGGCACAAATCAGTTCCTTGTGCCCACGGTCTAATGGGAGACAACATATAAATAATTATGTATCAACAAGAAACATAGGATAAAGTGGAACAAATCAGTGGTAAAAAAGTAAGAGACTGATGCATGCTGGGTTATTGACATAGCCCATATAAGAGATGATGAAGGGGATAGCTGGGTGAGTAGAGACAAAGATGGGGCAGACGGAGGGAATACATGACTTGGCAACTAATTGGAGATCATTCATTCGCTTTGTTAGATGAGGGATTCTTTGGTGGGCATAGCTTGGGCCCGATAGCCACTGACATCTCTTTTAACTCTGAAAATTTTCCATTTCTTTGGAGCTGAAACACTGCCCAACATCGTCTGCCTCGGCCTGCTGGGTTGCCACACCTTGCTATAACCTGTGCCCGCTGCAGATACTCTCCTCTAGAGCTCCATACGATGTGCTTCCCATAGTGCAGACTTAGTCCAGAGATAGCCTCCTGGTCTTGTTTTTCCCAGAGTCAAAGAAAATTGCTAGCAAGCAGCATGCTTCTCCATCCCCCTTGGAGCCATCTGTTTGAGCCTACTGGGGAGGACTGAGACTTAATTCTGTAGTCAGTGGGGAGTCTCGAAGGGTGTTTGATTAGGGATGTGACATGATCAGATTTGTTCACCAGAGCGCCCAACTCTAACCTTCATGGCAAAACAGCTACTGTGGGGAAGAAAGGGCCACGGTCTGTGCCGTGCCAGTGAGACAATGAAGACACGTGGGATCAAAAGATCCAAGAATCGAGCTGGAAGGGAACTGAGGCCAGCTTAGTCGGGCCCCATCATTTGAGGGAGGAGGAAACTGAGTTCCAGGGAGGTGAATTGAATTGCCCAGAGTCACACACAGGATCCATGATCTAGGCCTAGGCCATTCAGCGTCATCCCCTCTTTTTACAGAGGAGGAAACCACGGCCCATGGAGATGAATTGAATTGCCCAGGGTCACACATAGATCTTTAGCTAGAAGGCCCTTAGAAACCATTGAGTCCACCGTGACTTGGCCAGCCTCACTCAGTTAATAAGTGTCAGAGGCAGGATTTGAACGCAAGTCGTTCTTACTCCCAGACTGGAATCTTAGGCACCTACATTTCTGTTGTCAGTACTTTCCCCTCTCCTTCCTGGAGTCGAAGATGCTTTTAGTGAGGTCAAGAGCCTTAACCTGAAAGTTGAGGAACCCTGAATTTTAAGGCGTCATTTCCTCAACAAAAAGGTAGCTTGATACTGGGATGGGTAACCGGGTGTTTGTGGATTCTCTTCCATTCTGGTCTTTAAAAGCATTTCTAGCTGATTGAGAAAGATACCTGTCTAAAGTCAGGAAATAAATAAGGTGAGCACTCAGTAGGCAAATAGTTGAGGTGTGCTCAAACTAGATGGAGACAGGCCTGGTGTTTTTAGGAGAAGAGGCATGGAACAGTGGGAATGGCACGAGATTTGGAATTCTATAGAATTTGGGCTCAAATTCCAGCTCTACTGTTTTTCACTCCTGTGACCTTGGACCACTTCTTTCCCTTCCTGGGCCTCAGTTTCCTCCTCTGTAAAATGAAATTGGACTCAATTGCTTCTGAGATCCCTTTCAGCTTGAGATCCAGAATCTGTGGGACTTTGGACAATGTATTATTTCTCCTCTCTGGGGCTCAGTTCCTTCATATGTAAAATGAGGGGGTTGGATTAACTGGCCTCTGGGGGGAGAGGGGCTTTCCCCTCTAGAGCTATGTTGTTTTGTGTGATACTGGGCTCTGTCCTCGCCCTCATCCCTTCTTCCATTATACTATCTCACTCGGTGATTACATCAGCTCTCATGGGTTCAACCATTATCTCTACACATGAGCTTCCCAGATTTATTTGTCCAATCTCACATTATCTGCTGCCCTTTGGATATTTCAAAGTAGATGTTCCGTAGACATCTCACTCAACCTGTCCAAAACAGGCCTTGCTAACTCCCTTCCCATTCCTACCAACCCCCTTTCTTCTCAACCTCCCTATTTTTGTCAAAGGCACCTTCATCCCAGTCACTAAGGTTCCAGGCCTCTGCGCCATCCTCCACTCCTCATCCGCTCTCATCCCAGATAGCCAATCTGTTTCCTAGTCCTATCCTTTCCACAACTGTGTCTGCATACATTTCCCTTATACACCTCCTTTATCTCCTTTGACACTGCTGCTGCTCAGGTACAGACCCTTACCACCTCTCATCTGTACTATTGTCATCTTCAATCCAGGTTCTGATCCTGACTCGGCCACTTACCAAATTGGTGATTTGGGGCAAACCTCTTCTCATCTCTGGGGAATAGTTTTTTTATATTCAAAATGAGGGGCTGAGATGGCTTCTGAGGCTCTTTCCAGCTCTGGGTCTGGGGTTCTCTCTGATTTGCCTTTTCATTGGAAGGACTGAGCACACCCCTTCTCTTAAGCCTGGAACTGGCCCGACTTTGATCTTGGCCCATGGAAATGAAGTCTGAGAAGTTAAGTTGGGCCAGCAGAGGCTTGTTCAGATGCCTGCCTGAATAGAAGGCCGAACTCCTGCCAAATATACTTATTTTCCTAAGTCCAATGTGTGGCTGTCTGTCTGGTGTAAATAAGGTGCCTTGTGCAAACAGCAGACTGAATGGGAAGTATTCCTGTGGAGCCCAATCCAAGGATTGGAGCTGGGCCTTGGAGAAAAGCCCACTTTCCCCCACAGACAAATCAGTGGGGGCCATATGGCTGATCACCCTACTATTCTAGGTAAGAAGTTAATCCAGAGCTAGTTTTCAGGGGAGTGGGGATAGGGGAAGTAATGTTTAATCGTCTTGATAAAATGCTGATTCTCAGTTTCTTCATCCTTTGTATGTTATGCTTATTGTCTCTCTCTTTTTTAAAGCACAGTTAGATAGCACCTATCATGTGCCAGGCACTGTGCAAATATCACAGCAACTTTGTGAGAAAGGTGCTATTTATTATTAGTCCCATTTTACCACCGAGGAAAGTGAGATAATCAGAGGTTAAATGACTTACCCAGAGCCACAGGACTAGTAAGGTCGGATTTGAACTCAGGGCCTCCTGCCTTCAAGGCCTGTGCTCTCTCCATTGTATCACCTAGCTGTCCATGGAGGCATGTTTTAAAAGCTGTAGTTGTGGTAAGGAGTGTGGATCTGCCCTAATGTTTTCCACAAGGTCCTCCAGTCCTGAACATGTCATTGCTTCATTTTTTCCCCTTGAGGACTCTCCTGATGGTGACTCCTGTCCTCACCTTGGCTTCCATTAGTGGTGTTAGAGGTTTGTTTGATGCCCTCAGAGGTTACTTTAAAGAAAATAATGGAGACATGCTCTGAAGCTCAGAACCTGGCCCAGAGTAGGGACTTGAGAAATGCTTGCTGACTGTGCGCAGGGCTGACTCAGAACTCCTGGCTAGTTTCACATCTTGAACCCAGTCAATCCTGGCTCTCTGTGACTTGCAGCAAGTAGAGAAGCTTGTTTCTCAGCCACAGTTTGCTTTCTCTTACCTATTTCCTGGAGAAAGGTATAATTAAAATATTTGAGTTTTAAAGCCTCCAAAGCACATGATGTTAGAATTGGAAGGGACCCCAAAAGCCATGTCACACTGTACCTAAAAATCCCCTCTACTACATGAGTAATCATCCCTCGGGGCAGCTAGGTAGTGCTGCAGTGGATAGAGTGCCTGTCCTGGAGTCAAGAAGATCTGAGTTCAAAACTGTCCTCAGATACTAAGCCATGTGACCCTGAGCAAATACTTCCCTCTGTTTGCCTCAGTTTCCTCATTTATAAAGTGTGCTGGAGAAGGAAATGGCAAAACACTCTGCCCAGAAAATTCCTAATAGGATCACAGAGAGTTGGACATGCCTGAAATGACTACAAACAACAGCAAGTCATCTACCCGTTACTTGAAGGCCTCCTATGGGATAGGCCCTCCCATGGTTATCCATTCCAGTTTGGGACTCCTGAAGTTGCTTGGAAGATATTCCTTGCACTTAATCGATATTTGCTCCCCTGTACCTCCCCCCATTGCTCCTCCCTCTGAGACCAAGTAGAATATGTTTAATTTCCCTCTAACAGAAAGCCCTTCATATATTCCAGATATATTCCACTGTCTCTTCTTCTTCAAGCAAGATTCCCAGTTCCTTCAACCAGCCCATAAATGGCATAATCTTGAGGTCTTTCCCCTCTTGATTACCCTCCTGCACGTCCTCCTTCCTGAGTTAAAATCCTACACTGGACACTCACTAGCTGTGCGACCTTTGTCAAATCACTTAACCTCCTTGTGCCTTGGTTTCCTCATCTGCATAATGGAAAAGGTTGATCTTGATGGCCTCTGAAGTCCTTTCCAGCTCTAAGTCCATGATCCTATGATCCTAAAATGTCTTTGGGAACTAATATTGCACTCCATTTGTGGTCTGACTCAGGTAGAGTTACAGTAGCACCATTCACTTCCATAGTTCTTAATGGAGAGTCTCTCTTAATCTAGCTTGGGATCCCATGAGCATTTGTCCCTGCCTTGAAGACTCTTGTTGTGCTTGGACTTCATTAAATCCTGGAGTCTTTTTCGATAAGCCGATGGATGGGCATATCTTCACCACCACCACCAGCACTACCACCACCACCACCACCTTATATGTGTGAGGTTGGTTTTGTTTTTTAACTTGCGTAAGACCTTACCCACATCCTTATGAAATTTCGTCTTATTAGATTCAGCCCATTGCTCGAGGCTGTTACGGTCTTTGGGGATCTTTCTTGACTTTGTCATCTGGTGTTTTAGCTTGACCCTTAGCTTTGTATCGTCTACCCATTGGATAACATGGGCCTTTTCCCCCCAAGTCATTATTAAAAATGATAGACAGCTCAGGACCAAGGACAGATCCCTAGGACACTCTACTGGAAACATCCTTCCAAGATGACATCTAGCCACTAATGACTGTTTCACGTTCAGCCAGCCAGCCAGTTTCTAGGCAGGAAAATGGCATAAAGACAGCACAGTGGCTGATGAAGAGTAGGCGCTTAATCACTGCTTGTTGACTTGAATCTGCCAAATGGCAAATAGGTACTCAGTATCTGAGACAATTGAAAGCAAAACAGTCTTCAGATCTGGGAGAAGCATGTTATGGAAAAAGATTAGATTTGATTCCAAAAGACCTTTTGATTGCAAGGCCTGCTGCTTTGTAACTTTGTGACTGTGGGCAGATAACTCCACCTCTTTGGGCCTCAGTTGTCCTCATCTGGATAATGAGAGGCTTTGATAAGGGGAACCTTTAAAGCCCCTTCCAACTCTCAAACTGAGTCAGGAGACAGATTAGAATCCGAGCTCTGTCGTAGCTCAACTGGCTCCTGGTATAAAGGAGTGCTTCCCTCCCTCCTCTCCTACCCTGGATCTCCCTGCGGGGTCAACTCCAGTTTTGATCAACCCGGAAGCTTTGACCTGCTCTGTTTTTTTGACTCGGTGCCACCTGAGGTATCTTGGTGATCTTTCTTCTTCTTCTTCTTCTGGGGAATCAGCGTCTTGATGCCAGACTTAGTGCAGACGCCCAGTTGGCTTTAATCCTGTCACAACTCAAAACTCCTGAGTTTGAGCAATCCTCCAGCCTCAGCCTCCCTAAGGCGGGGATTGCAGGTCTAAGCCACTAAGCCTGGCCTCCGCTTTGTTCATTTTGAGCCGTGGCCACCCTCAGGCTCCACCAATACTTAACTGTGTCACTGTTGCCATGTCCCCTCAAGGACTCTCTTGACACAGGTACTTATCCAAGGCTCAGTTGCCATCATCAGTGTCACCCAGAATGTTTACTAGTGTCAGCCGGTTTCAGTGGGTGAAGCTGTGTAAACATCTGGCAGCCCTCATTAGGGAATGAAATCATCTGAGAATGAGAAACTTCAAATTACCATCTGGCACCTTGGAAGGCTGGCTGCTCCGTCTGGCCAGTCAATGCTGAGCCTGACCTCATGGGGCACTCAGTGGGGCTCTGTCCAGCAGAAAGTAAATGAAGTGAGCACCTGTAGAGAGTGGCGAGAAAAGGCCACAATTCATCTGGCACCCTGAGAGAGCTTTCCCCTCTTTTCTCCCACCCCAGTTGCCTCAGGGAAGCCTGCAGTTGGGTGCTTGGTTCTGTAATATTTCAGAAGCTCCGAGGCCTCGGGGGTCCAAACTCTGGGGCCTGGGTTGTCTGCCCCTGGGCTTCACACAGGGAGATCATGGGGCTGAGATTTCAAGGAGGCAGTGTCGGTGGTTTCAACTACTTCCTGATCGTCAGACCCTCTACTCTTGTGTTAAGAATACAGCTGGTCAACAATGTTGAGCTCTTTGCTGGGTACCATTCCCCGGCCCCAGCCCCGGCCCCCTCACCCACCTCACCTGTGATTTCCCTATCACCTGTGATATGGAGCTCCTGGGGAGGAAATGCTGTCTACCACTGCATATGGGCCCCTGGGCTGCAACTGGGGGGTTGCAACTGGCCTGGACTACAGACTTGGTTTAAGTAAGAGGCAGGACTGAACTTGTACCTTTACGGAGATATGCATATGTGTGTGTGTGAGGATGGGACAGAGAACTCCTGGATAAAGACACTCCCTCAACCCGAGCAGATTGATTCTTTGTCTGCGACTTATACTCTTAGCTTGCTTCCTGGAACCTAGAGAGCTAGACTCTGGAATCAGAAAGACCTGACTTCAAATCCAGCCTCAGACACTTCCTACTTGTGTGACCCTGAGCAAGCCACTCAACCTCTTATTGCCTCAGTTTCCTTATCTGTAAAATGGGGAGCATACCTCCCAGGATCGTTGTGAGAATCAAATGATGATATTTGTAAATATTATCTTGTAAATAGAATAGCTGGCTCGTATAAGACATTTAATAAATGTTTCTTCTCTTCCAAGCCAGAATGTCAGAGGTGGAATTTGAATGTCCGTCTTCTTGGGTTTGAGGCTGACTCTGTCGGTGTTCCCCCACTGTACTTCTGCCTACACATACACCCCCCTCTCACACTCACCTACACACTCCATTCACATCCACACATATTCCTCACATACACTTTTCACATAGTCCTTACACAAACCCCCATTTCCCCACCTCACACACACACACACACACACACACACACATATCTCTCAAGTCCCACATCCCCCATGCTTCTTCACACACGCCCCTTTCTCACATGCACACGCACACTCCATCCACACCTCTCCCTCATTTTCTCCCAGCACCACCAGGGTCCCTCACTGTCTGTTGGGCGAGGCATTAGTCTCTGCTCCTCTCTTTTTCTTCTCCATAATGCTTGCTCTTCATTTGTTCCTCTTGACAGTCAAGTCCTGGTTATTCATGCAGCAAAAGGGAAGGAGGAGTAGGGATAATAGAGGCCTGTTCTGCATCTGGAGCTTTTCTTCTGCTTGCCTGGGACTGAAGAAGGGTGGAACAGTGAAAGGAGCAGAGTGGATCTGTGAATAGTCAATAAACATTGACAAGCACCTACTGTGTGCTGGGTACTGTGCTAAGTGCTAGAGGTACGAAAATGAAGCAAAAGGCAGTCCTTGCCTTTGGAGATCACAATCTAATAGAGGAGACCACACACTCTAAGGAAAGCTACAGAGGGGAAGAGGAGGGAGGGTCATGATGGCGAGGGCTACACAGCTGGTGGGAAGTGGGGAGAAGACCTTACTGAGCCCCTTCCTTAAATGGAAGCTTTGGAACTCAGGACCCTGTCCTGGAGTCTGAGGGTCCAGTCAGAGGGGCAGAGGGGACACTGCTGAGAAGTAGCCCCCAGCAAGGACCTGGAAGGCTTTCCCTCCCATGACTCTCTTAATACATCAAAACAGGGAGAGCAGTAGAGAGCAAAGCTACTGCATCAGAATGGGCCTACGCAGGGGAGCTTCGTGGTTGAAGAGAAATGAGCAAAGCCATGAAGAAATGGTCACAATCTAAGGCCACTGGCAATTTCCTGGACAGTCTGGAAAAGAAACGGGTTTGTATGCTGAACATAGACTCCCAGAACTTCAGCATTAGAGGGACTTCAGAAAGCCTGAAAAAGTGTCTCTGCCCCAACATCCTCCCAACGTGGCCATCCAGACTTTAATCATCATCATAATGATGATACAGCTAGTATTTAAATAGTACCTACTATGCACCAGGCACTGTGCCAAGCACTATTATAAATATTGACTCACTTGATCCTCACCAACCACGTGAAATGGATGTTGTTATGGTCCTCATTTTACAACTGAGTAAACTGAGGCAGACAGATTAAGTGACTTAGCCAGGGTCACACAGCTGGTAAATGTCAGAGGCAGATCTGAACTCAGCTCTTCCTGCCCACAGGCCCAGTGCTCTCTCTATCCACTGTTCTGCACAACTCATCCAACATATCCTCAGGCTCATTTCCCTTTTAGGTTAGCCCTAAGGTGTTAGAACTTTTTTCTCACATCATGTCTCAATTTGTTTCTTCAAACATCTGCCTGTCTCTCCTAGTTCTGTCCTGTGGGCTCAATCTGATTCCTCTGCCTCATGACAGCCCATTAAATATTGTGCTGGTCCCCTCTGAGTCTTACCTTCTGCCCTTCGATTAGCTCATTTACCCTGAATTCGAGGCCCTGCCTCTCTACCCTGCCCACCCAGCCCTTGACAGTCTCTTCTTTATCAACATCCTCCTCAAAAGATGGCCTTTAGCAGGGAACCAAGCTGTCGAGTTGATATTTATAAAACAGATATCTGTCTATGCCATCTTCACCCCTACTCAAAAATCCCTGGCCTCTAAAACCCTTTCCATTTTAACTCCCACCTAACCTAACTGCCCTAGAGCCTATAGTTCCACAGTACACGGTTGTTGTCCAGTCATTTGAATTGCATCTGACCATCCGTGACTCCATTTGGGATTTTCTTGGCAAAAAGCAGTTAGCCATTTTCTCCAACTCATTTTACAGATGAGAAACCTGAGGCAAACAGAGTGAAGTGACATGCGCGGGATCACACAGCTAGTCAGTGTCTGAGGTTGGATTTTAACTCAGGAAGATGTCTTTCTGACTCCAGACCAAGGGCTCTATCCATTCTGTATGCCTCAGTTTCCTTGACTGCAAAATGGGAATCATAATAGCACTTACCTTCCAGGGTTGTTATGACCATCAGATGAGATCCTTAGTGTGCTTAGCACAGTGCCTGGCATATAGTAGGTGGTGCTTAATAAATGCTTCCTTTTCTTTTCCTTTTTGCTTCTTATTCCACCTCTTACTGGGCTTTCTGTTCTACTCAAACTAACCTGCTGGCTATCGTCCACCCCTGTCTCTCCATTTCTTTGCACAAGTGGGCTAGACTTTCTCTCCTCACTTGCACCTCCAAAATCCCTAACTTTGTTTAAAGCAAAGTTCAGGGGGCCACCTCTCCTAATCCCCCCTGAGTTCTTTATCTGTGCATATGAGGTGTTCCTCTAGTATTCCCCTTGATAGGAGATTTCGTGGGGATCCATGAACTTGGATGGGAAAGTCATATCTCTATTTCATTAACCATCATTTCAAGTATTCTTAACTTTTGGGGTCTGGGAACTTGTTTAAATATTCTGATAACTATTTTGACAGAAATGGCTTCTTTCATAATTCTATGAATTTTATTTTATTCATTTAAAACCATCATTCTGAGAAGGGCTCTGTAAGTTTCACCAGATTGCCAAGGGCTCTATGCCTTAAAAAGGCTAAAAAACAAAGAAACCCTGGTAGAATGTAAGCTGCTTGAGGGCAGGGATGTTTTATTTTATCTTTGTATCTATAGCACCTAGCAACATGCCTGGCACTTAGTAGACACTTAATAAGGGCTGGGTGGATTGTATCAAATTGAACTAAATTGAATGATCATTCCCCCCCCCCCCAGCTCAGTAAAAGGAGAGGAATATGCAATAAGAAAAGAGAAGGGACTAAACACTTACATATTGCCTACTATGTGCCAGGCACATAGTACTAAGCTCTTTACACACAGGATCTCATTTGATCCTCTAAACAACCCTGGGAGGGATGCTATTATTACTCTCATTCTACAGTCAAGGAAACTGAGGCAAAGGAGCTCTTTCCATCATTTCCTCATTTCGATCATTTCAATCAGTGTTTCTCCGCTCAGGCTTTTTGGATTTTTGCTTTTTAAATTTTTTTCCACCTCCATCTCAACAACCAGCTCCTTCCTGTTGATGAGAAATCAGTCCAGAACAGAATCTCCCAATAGAATCCAGCATGATTAAATATTCATTAAGGCAAGTCAAGAAATTGTGAGCTATGTTGCATTAGACAGCTTTCTTATGGGTTTGGGGTTGTCTTGTTATAAAGTTATTCTACCTTATATCCCTTTTTCCATTCATTTCAAATAAAGTGTGCTGGGAAAGCTGATGTAGACTCAGGAAAACCCAGAAACCAAAGCTTGGCAGGTAGGGTCTCCTCAGAAGCTCTTTGTAACCTGTGATGCTCCTCCAGCAGTCTGCAAATATTCGTTAGGCTCCTGCTATGTGACAGGCACTGAGCTACAGAGACAAAAATGAAACAGTAGTACCTTCCCTCATGGAGCTTACCTTCTCTAAGAGAGATAGCAATCTCAATAAATCAAACAGAAGACTTCACTTATGCTCCAGGAACTGTCCCAGGTGCTAGAGATATCAAGGAAACCGTCCCTGCCCTCAAAAAGCCTCCATTCTCTAGGGGGAAATGATATATGCATATATCAGTAAATACAAAGGGGTACAGAAGAGTGGCCCTACCAGTTCTAGGCCACTCCTTTGGTGCTCATGACACACCTAGACAAGGTTTTTAGAAGAACACAAAAGAGGAATAATCTGCCCGCAGATTTGGAGACCAACGACTTCCTAGCTAGTCTATCTAGCTCCCTAGGCCCCTCTTGACCCATCACCATTGTTTATGGACCAAAGCACATACCCTCCCCGTAGTTCCAAAAGAGAACATCATCCTTCCCCAACTAGAACACCCCTGAGCTGGTATTTGGGATTGAACTTCCTGGCAAATTTTTGTTTATGGAAAATAATTAAGTTTAGGCCACTGACTGCTATTTAGACTATCAGTAGGAGCCCATGATTGAGGCTATTTATTTTTCCTTGTGGTTAAGGATCACAATGTACCAATATTTGAGAGGCAACAGGGTGTGTGCTCAACACAGAGCCGGCCTTGGAGTCAGGAAGACCACTTGGTTCAAGTCTCACCTCTGACACATGCTCACTGTGGGACCCTGGGTCACTTAACCTTTCAGGGCTCTAGACAACTCTCTAAGATTAGAAGTTGCAGAGCAGGTGCCCAATCTGCATTGGGAGAGGGAGTTGCTCACCTGGGAGTTCCCTGTAGCCAAGAAATTGCAGTTCTGGTCCCTCCCACAAAAGAACTGATTCTCTCAAAAGCCATAGCTTGAGTAATGGATTTCTTCTCTTATCCTTCCATTCTTTCAGTCTGAGCAGCCTTTCCGCTTATTTGTTTGGAACAGAGCTTAGCACAGATCTGTGCAGTCTCCGTCGGCATCTGACAACCAGACACCTCATTAACTGGCCTCAGCTTTTGTTTCTTTCCTTCACTACAGGTGGGTCTGACACCTGATGCTGTGGCAGGCAGCCTTCCTCGCTTTCTGCCTCTGTCTTTGCCTTCAGCAAGTACCCAGCCCATCTTCTCTTCCTAGCATCCATTTCCCTGACAACTTTTTTTTAGCCCTATCCTTATTTGTGGTTCCTCACTGATGGGAAGTGGTGGCCTTCTCATACCCACCGCCTTCTCTGTGGGGTATTTATTTTTCAATCTTTAGAAACAGTTGTTTTCTATTATCTTGCAACCATCCAAGAAGCCATTTTGTGATGCTGGATTTCTTCGTGACCCAGGCAACTCTAGACTACAATCTAAAAAATAACCCAGGTCACTGAAATCCCTGACCATTGAGCTGGGTCAGTGCAGGGAATTTCTTCACTGAGTTTTCTCTATATCAATGAAATCACAGGTCTGCTTCCCCCCAAAAAAGGAAAAACCAAGAGGACAATGAAAGCCTTTTTAGGCTTAATGATTTGTACTTCAATGTCTAGCTTCTCCATCATTTTATAGGTTTGGGACAGAAAGTACAAAGGGAAACTGAATTGAGCCCAGAAACAAGAAAAAGGCTAGATTGCCTTCAGGCAATTACCCAGCACATTTCATGACCCCGAATTTCTCCCAGAAACAAAGGCTCATCTTTTCTGAACAGCAATAGTCTACTGATAATGTTCTATGGCTATTAGCCAGGGAATGCTATATTCTCTGAAGAATAAAAATGAGTATCGCACAATGGGCATTGGAGAGGTGCATGATGGGCATGAGGAGGCTACAGCATTTGGTAAATAAAGAACTTCAAAGAATACAAGTAAAAGAAGGATGTCAAGGCAGCCAGGTGGTGCAGTGGTTAGAGCACCAGCCCTGAAGTCAGGAGGACCTGAGTTCAAATGTGGTCTCAGACACTTCCTAGCTGGGTGACCCTGGGCAAGTCACTTAACCCCAATTGCCTCAGCAAAAAAAAAAAAAAAAAGGATGTCATCGGGGAAATGGATAGTGGGAAGAGACAATGAATCAGCCAGAGCACTCACTCTGTTGGCATCTTTACAGTGTCAGGAGAAAGGACAATGGCTAGGGGTTTGAGTGGTCCTCCCGTGCTGTACTTATGGGACGACTTGGACAAGAGTCACCCAGGAGGGTCACAATTTGCATCATTGGAGGGAATTTCCTGACTAGTGAGATTGATCACAGCTCCAGCAGAATATCTGAGAATTTCCTCCATTTCATGCCTCATCAGTTTGTCTAATTTTAACTTCTCTTGGATTGAATGTTCCTTTTGACGTTTGGATACATGAATCACCCCATCTGATGTAATGTTTCTCACTCCTACTACTTGTTCCCCCCCCCAAGTTGATACTTAAAAACTTTCGATTTTTGTAGCATATTTGGACTTTTAATAAGATCCTCGATTAAGAGCTGCAAGAGCCTTGGAGGCCCTCCAGTCCAACCCCCTCCTTTTCCAGAAGAGGAAACCAAGACTCACAGAAGGGAAGTATCTTACTCATATAGGTAGGATTTGAACCTGAGGCCTCTAACTCCAAACTGGTGCTTCCCTCCTCTATATCTGGCTGTTTTATCCTCCTTGGATGGGCCCAGTCCAGAGTAAGACTCTTAGCCCTAAGGCTGGGGGCCCAGATAGTAGTGGAAGAATCTTTCTTAACAAATGCCATAGTCATTGATTGTTTTCTTCCTTCTCCTGACTCTTTGTTGTTATTACCCTTGCCTTGCCTTGCCTTGCTTTCCTTTCCCTTGCCTTCCCTTGCTTTCTCTTCCCTTCCCTTCGTTTCCCTTGCCTTCCCTTGCTTTCTCTTCCCTTCCCTTCCTTTCCCTTGCCTTCCCTTGCTTTCTCTTCCCTTCCCTTCCTTTCCCTTGCCTTCCCTCCCCTTCTCTTGCCTTCCCTCCCCTTCCTTTCCTTATGTATGCTTTCCTCTTTCTGGGTGAGGCAGCTGTCAGACTAATGTTCCCTTTGGTTTCTCATCACAGAAGGCCTCTCTCTTGGGCCTCTTTCCTGTTGTCTTGGTTACAGACTTCTTAGTCTTTTTTCAGCAGACTGGACTACGGAAGGCTTTTTTAAAAATAGTGTCTTTGAGGCTAGCTCTGTGTGCTGCCGTCTGTCCAGCCAGGCTTTAGAGAGACCGAGTGGCTGCTTTCTAGATCCTACCAGGCAGCCTTGAGCCAACGTGTTCACATTCTCAGTGCCAATGATGGGAATGGGAAAGTGGGGTACAGGTACACTGCGGAGGCCAGTAACAAGAGACAGAGCACCTTCCTCCATCAAAGGCCTCTGTCTCTGGCCTGTGGCAGTGTTTTGAGACAGTCGTGAGGCTTCAGAGAAATCCTTCCAGAATCTCGCAAAAGATGCTTGGATAGGCGCCGACTCCATTTCTCCACTCGGTATATTTTGGAACCCACATTTCCCAAGTCATCTAGTTATGTCCTTCCTTTTTGTCTGGGACCCAGCAGTCAGAGTTGGTTAAGTCCAAGCACACAGACTGTGTCCTGGATCTTTTTCAAAGTCCTTAACTCTGAAGTCTTTAGGCAGATGACTCCACTACCCTCCCCCATCCACATTACTTTCACTTTTACAAACATAAGCGTTGGAGTAGTGAGTGGTGAGTAAGTGTTGGATAGTGAGTGACCAGTAGTGTTGGAATAGTGAGGGGCAAGTAAGTGTGAGAGGCTGGATTGAAACTCTAGTCTTTCTGTCTCTCACTGCTCTACCCATTGCACTATCTAATTGCTTCCCAGGTCTCTTTTAATTTGCATCAATCAGCCAATCAATAAACATAATTAAGCACTGGATGATAGAGTGAATAGAAAGCAGGCCTTTGAGTCAGGAAGACCCATCGGTAGAGGAAGTTTGTCTTCCAGCAGCATCTTGTCCCAATGAAATGGCAGGTCCACTCTCTCTTCCTACGGAGTAGGTACTGGGGGTACTAAGACAAAAGGAAGTCATCTTCCCTGCCCTCAGGGAGTTTCTGGAGCCAGCATGTATAAATATGTAGTTATAAAGTATATCAAGATAACTTTATGGAAAGACACTTAGTAGCTGGGGAGATTAAGAAAGGACTCAGAGGAGGCCGATTTGAGCTGAGTGTTGAAGGAAACTGGGGCTTTTAGGAGATGGAGGTGAAGAGGGAGTGTGTTCCAGACAGGAAGGATGGACAAGGCAAAGGCTCAGAGATGAGGGAAAGAGCATCATGTGAATAGAAGAGCAAGGCAGCCAATTTGGATGTGGGATGTTTAAAAAGTTTGAAAAACATAATTTCTGGGTAATTAATCATTTTATTAATAAAAGGGGTCAATGACTCTCTTGAATACTAAAGACCCCCCAGGGAACCCACTCAATGCTTATGTGCCCTTGAAAGAGGAGGTGTTCCTGAGGGTGGCAATCACTCTATGAGAGTATGAATATTATAATGAGAGGTGGACATATTCTAATGAGGAGTTGCCAGAAGTATTTTGATCGTGTCATTATTTCCAAATCACCCTCAACCTTGAATAATCTTTTTTTTTAATGAAAGCTTTTTATTTGCAAAACATATGTGTGGGTAATTTTTTGACACTGACCCTTGCAAAACTTTCTGTTCCAAATTTTTCCCTCCTTCCCCCCCTCCCCTAGATGGCAGGTAGACCAATACATGTTAAATATGTTAAAATATATGGTAAATCCAATATATGTATACATACATATATATATATATATATACAGTTATCTTGTTGCACAAGAAAAATTGAATCTAGAAAGAAAAAAAAAACCTGAGAAAGAAAATAAAATGCAAGTAAACATCAATAGAATGCATCAAAATACTATCTTGTGGTCCACACTCAGATCCCACAGGCTTCTCTCTGGGTGTAGACAGCTCTCTTCATCTCTGAACAATTGGAACTGGTTTGAATCACCTCATCGTTGAAGAGAGCCACGTTCATCAGAATTGATCATTGTATAGCCTTGTTGTTCCATGTATAATGATCTCCTGGTTCTGCTCATTTCACTCAGCATCAGTTCATGCAAGTCTCTCCAGGCCTCTCTGAAATCGTCCTGCTGGTCGTTTCTTATAGAACAATAATATTCCATAACATTCATATACCATAATTTATTCAGCCACTCTCCAATTGATGGGCATCCCCTCAGTTTCCAGTTTCTAGCCACTACAGAAAGGGCTGCCACAAACATTCTTGCCCATGTGGGGCCCTTTCCCTCCTCTAAGATCTCTTTGGGATATAAGCCCAATAGAAACACTGCTGGGTCAAAGGGTGCGCACAGTTTGATAGCCCTTGGGCATAGTTCCAAATTGCTCTCCAGAATCAACTTTGAGTAATCTAATCAAAGAATTTATTTCCCCCTAACCCTGAGTAGAACCCTATGGCTTCCCCATTTGGGTAGGGTTGGAGCAAGATAGAGGGAAAAGGGGCAGCTAGGTGGTGCAGTGGATAGAGCACCAGCCTTGAAGTCAGGAGGATCTGAGTTCAAATTTGGTCTCAGACACTTAACATTCCCTATCTCTGTGACCCTGGGCAAGTCACTTAATCTCAATTGCCTCAGCAAAGAGAAAAAAAAAAGATAGAGGGAAAAGCCAGTTTAATCTCATTAGTAATTTCCTTCAAATGCTGGCTTAGCTTAGAAGAAAATAAGGTTTCAGAATGGAATAAATCCTATGTCTCCCCAATATTAATAATTACTTATTTAATCATCATTTCTATCAGATGGACCATAGGAAAGGCTTTTCTAAATGGCTGTGGGTTCTAGAATAAGATCTGGACCTTTTCTAATCCTCATAAACATTGTTCATCCTTGGCTTTCCAGGCATTTCTAGTGAATCTTGAGGTTTTTAGATGAATCCTCCCAAACTAGTGATGTTTTCCCCCTTAGTTCTTCCATTCCCAGAATCAGAGAATTTGAGAGTTGGAGGAGACCTGTATGGAGTCCAACCACACCGGAAAACAATCCTCACTCTAACTTCCTAGATACATGTTCCCTCAGCCTGTGCTGAAGACCTCTAAGGAAGGGGAACCTATCACCTTCTGAGGTTGCTCATTCCATCCTGGACAGCTCTCACTGGAAGGAAGTTTTCTTTATATCTTCCTCCCCTTGCTCCTGATGCTGCCCTCTGCAACCTAGTAGAACAAGTCTCAATCTTTTTTTCATGTGACATCCTTTAAAAAGTTGAACTTGGTTATCATGTCCCTCCTCCTTTCCCAGCATACCTAGCTCCTTTGACTCATTCACACATGTCATTTTTCTTTAGGTTTCATGCCATCATGGTTGTCCTCCTGTGGGGCTTTCCCAATCATCAATATCCTTCATGAAATGGCCATACCCAGAAATGAACACAATACTTCATTTCCTTTCAAAATCTATAAGCTTGTGATCTTATGTGGTCTGCTCAAGGGCAGATGACAGTGAGACAGGTGCCTCTCAACATCACATCAGCTGTATTAACTGTTCCATCACAGGGAACTCATGCTGGGCTTGAAGCCAGCCAAATCTCCCAGCTCTTTCTAATGAATTTCTTAGCACAACTGCCCACTTTTGTTCCTGTGAAGTTGATTTTTTGAACCTACACATAGTGCTTTCCATTTGTCTGCTAAATTTCATCTTATTTGATTGGTTCAGTATCCTAGTCGGCTGAGATCTTTTAAAATCCTGTCCCTGTCCCCTGTCTCCTAGCAGATCTTTAAGGCATGCCATCTGTGCCCCGGTCCAATTAATTGATTAAAAAATCAATCATCATCACAGGGCCATGCACAAGTCCCTGGGGCATTTCACCAGAGAAATCCTTCCAAGTTGACATAGGACTACTCTTTGAGCCTAGTTGCAAGTCCACCTATCGTTTAACTCAGTTTATTCCATAAGATGAGCCCCGATGCTCTAACTTTTCCACATGAATGACATGAGAGACTTTGTCAAATGCTTTGCTAAGACTTACTTAAATGATAGCTACAGTATTCCTCTGATCTACTCATCACTGGACTGTTAAAAAAAGGAGGTTGAGGCAGTCTGGTAGGACTTGCTTTTTTCATGTAGCCAGGCGGGTCACTTCCTTTTTCTAGATGTTCACTAGGCATCCCTTTAATATTAATAAGGCATTGTAGCATTTTGCCAAGATTCACCATCAAGCTCTGGTTTATAATTTACAAATCCCCCTTTCTTCCATAAAAAAAAATGAGGCACTTGTCCTTCTCTTGACCTGAGGCACTTCTCCCATTCTCCATGATTTCTTTCTTAGATTTTTTTCCTCCAAGGCCATTCAAAGATCAGTAGCTCGGCAGTCACATCTGTTGGACACCGTAGTGGGTAGAGTTTAGGCTTGGCATCAGGAAGACTTGAGTTAGAATCTTGCATTTAATCACTCTCAGCATCGACTTCTTCATATAAAATTGGGGGAGAGGTATAATAGCTCCTACCTCAGAGGATCAAGTGAGATAATGTATGTAAACCCTCTCTGTATATTATTATTATGTATGTACACACTATTATTATTATTATTATTATTATTATTATTATTATTTCTGCTTTCAGATGCTGTCAGTCTTTGCCCCGTGCCTTAAGATCACCAAGGGGGCCAGATAGATATGCTCTCACTCTCTTATTAGGAGTGAAAATAATAGGTTTTTGTTCTGTCTTTTCCCACCTGATTATTTTCCTTGGCAGAGACTTCAGAAGCAGAACATGAGTTGAAGAATTCTGAATTTCCTCTGATTTTGCTTGTCCCATCTACCCCCTCCCCTCAAACAGGGGCCCTGCTCCTTACTGCTTCCTCCCCCTTTCACCTCTAAATGACTAAACAATCCTTTTTTTTTGTTGTTGTTGTCCTTTGGCCCATTGTCCTAGCCTCTTGAGAAAACAAATACAACCTCTGCCAGCTCAGGGAACTCCTTCCAGAAACTTCAACTCCACCCTAGGAGTCTGTCATGAAGGAGGGAGAGGTCTAAGGTCAATGATTGCAGGTTATGTGAAATCAGGATGGGGGAAGGCAGTCCAAAGGGAAAAGCCTGATTGAGAAAACACTGACTCTATTTCCCCCCCAGCCTTGAGCCTGGAAGTCCCTCCCTACCTCAGACCTGGGAGAGCATGTATATTTATGAATTCTTTCTTCCCCATTAAGGCACCTAAGAAGAACTGGAAAAGTAGGGGAGAGGTCCAAACTGGAAGTATTCTAAGGATGGTCATCCGAATGAATGATCGAAAAGGGTCCACCGTGCTATGAGCCATAGGGTCACGATGAGTTGGAGAAAACTGAAATGACCAAAGAAAAGCATTGTAAGGGCCTTTGTTCAGTTGTTTGATTCTTCGTGACTCCATTTCAGATTTCTGAGCAAAGATACTCCTCCAGCTCATTTGACAAATGAGGAAACTGAGGCAAACAGGATTAAGTGACTTGCCTAGGGTGATACAGCTAGGAAGGCTCTGAGGCTGGATTTGAAGTCTTTTCTGACTCTATACGCTGCACACTCACAGTGTACCAAGGACAGCACTAAGCATTGGCAGATACAAATGCAAGTGAATAAGACTGCTCCCACCCCCAAGGAGCTCACATTTTAATAAGGACAAACAACAGTTACAGAGAAGCAGTGACCCGGTAACAGTGCTTTGGATGGGGAAGTAAGAAGAATAGTATTTGGCATCAGAGGGCATATGTCCTTGCCCAGAATGGTAGTGGTGATTTGATTATTGTTCTCAGGAACTTTCAAGTCTATCTCTTTCTCTCCTGCCTCATCCTCCTCCGTTTTGCAGATGAGGAAACTGAGGCAAGTGGTGAGTAAATAGCTTCCTCAGGGTCACACAACTAGCAAGTCTCTGAAGCTAGGATTCAAACCTAGGTCCTGCTGATTGTATGTCTCTGTACCTCAAGGAGCTTAATGGTTTGGGGTGAGGAGTTCAAAAGAAGTAAATAATTTGGGGAGCATTAATGAGGAGTTTAACAATGATCATTAAGTAAAGGCTGGCTGAATTCATTCATTTATTCAGCAGGTATCTGTTGTGAGGCTGGGGACTGTACACTAAGCTTTTGACCTACAGCTTTGGATCTGAGCCCTCAGTTGGCAGATGAGGAAACTGAGGCGCACAGTGAGGAAGTGACTTGCTCAGGATCGCATGGCCAGTGTCTGGTCCTTTTTCCCAAGACAGTTTGTTGCCACCCACAGACCCCATCCATTTTCTGTGGCTGGGTAGCCTTCCCGGGCTAGTGACAGAGAAGAGCAGCCTGTCTTGGCCAACTCCTGCTGCTTAGACCTGAGGAAAGCCAGCCCAGGGATACTTTGGCTTTAGAAGAGCTGAAGCCCCTCTTTCCTTCCCACTCCCCTCAGTGTCCTGGATTTGAGTAGAACAGTGCCAGCATTCATAGACCCAGGTGGAAGGGACCTCAGAGGCCAGCTAAACCAACTCTCTCATTTTACGGGGGGTGGGAGGGAGAACTGAGGCCCACATGAGGGAAGCGACTAACCCAGTATCACACATGGCATCTTTGCTTTAAGGCCACAAGGGACCTCAGGGACCATGGAGTCCAACCCCCACATTTTAGAGGGAGGAAACTGAGGTCCACACAAGGGAAGTGACTTACCCAAGGTCACATGCAGGATCCTAGACCTAGAGCTGAAGGAATCTCAAGCCTGCTAGTCCAATGTCCTTGTTTTATATATAGGGGAATTGAGTGAAATAACATTTATTAAGCCTGGCACTGTGCCCAGCACTGTGAATACTAAGAAATGGAAGAGGCAGGCCTTGTTCTCAGGGAACTCACTGTCTAATGGGGAGGGCAACATATAACGACTATGTACAAACAAGATCTAGACAAGATAAATGGGGAGTAGCATCAAAGGGAAGGCACTAGGAGAAAGGAAAGGAAAGGCACATTTATATAGTACCTACTATGTGCCAGGAAGTCTGCTAAATGCTTTTTACAAATATTATGTCATTTGATCTTCACAGCAACCCTGCAAAGAAAAATTCTATTATGATCCCCATTTTATAGTTGAGAAGACTGAGGCAGATAGAGGTAAAGTGACTTGCCTAGTTAGCGTCACATAGCTAATAAATGTGTAAGAGTAAGAGGCTAGACAGTAAGTAAAACAGTAAGAGTTCAGATTTGAACTCAGGTCTTCCTGACTCTATGCTCAGTGCTCTTAGCCACTGTGGTGTCACCTAGTGATTTCATAGTTGAGGAAGAGTAGGAAAAGCTTCTTGGAGAAGCTAGGATTTGAAGGGAGGCAGAGGTGAGGATGGAGAGTATTTTAGATATGGGGGGGCAACCAGAAAAAATTCACAGAGCAGGGCGATGGAGTGTTGTGTTCAAGAAATAGCAAGGAGGTCAATGTAATCACGTGTGAAGAGGGCTGGGTTTTGAAGGACTTTACAAGCCAAACAGAGGATTTTATATCTGATCATGGAGGCAAGAGGGAGTTTATTGGGGGGGCAGTGGATTGTATGTGACATGACTGAACCCATGGTTTTAGGAAAATCCCTTTGTCAACTGAACGGAAGATGGACTGGAGTGGGGAGAGCCTGGTGGCAGGCAGCCCCACCGGCACCTATTGTCATAGTGGGGACAGCCTGGTGGCAGGCAGCCCCACCGGCACCTATTGTCATAGTGGGGACAGCCTGGTGGCAGGCAGCCCCACCGGCACCTATTGCCATAGTGGGGACAGCCTGGTGGCAGGCAGCCCCACTGGCAGCTACTGTAATAGTGGGGACAGCCTGGTGGCAGGCAGCCCCACTATATTGTGACTGTCTGTGTGAGGTGACGCTCTAGACCAGGGTGGAAGCAGTGTCAGAGGAGAGCAGGAGGCATAGGGGAGAAAGTTTATGATGGTAGAAATGACAAGACTCCACAACTAATTGGATATGGGAGAGTGAAGAGTGATTTATCCAAGGTCACATAGCTAATAAGTATCAGAGGTGGCCTTTGAATCCAGGTCTTTCTGACTTCCCAGTCCAGCACTCTCCTATGCACACTGCCTACTTTACAGTGTTGTAGAGAAAAATTCAAGCCAACAACTACTGAGTATCTTCTATATTCTTGCTAATCGATGAACCAGGCACTAGAGGGGAGAAATCAGAGTATCTTCTCTCAAGGAGAAGGCTTTCTTGAAAACCCATTTCTCTACTTCCCTCTTTCTTAACTGCACATGGTCTTACCTTGCTCAGAATCCAGAATGGGCTAGATCTCCCTCACTGCCTTTCACAGAATCGCCAAGTTGACAGAGACCTCATCCAGACTAATCAACATCACCTCCATTTTCCCTTGTATCCCTTCCCCTTCTTCTCCTCCTCCCAGACAGCCATTCCTTGCCACAAAAGATTTTAAAAAAGAAAATAAGAGGAAGAGGGGGGAAGTATCAACAAAAAAAATGATCAATCTATAGAGGGAAAAGTCCAATATTATATGTGATGTCCCCTATCTCTGGACCCCGCCCCCTGCAAAGGAGTAAGGAGGAGGTGTCTTCTTGTGTGTCCTCTTTGGGGCCAAGTTTGTCCTTTCTAGTTTTGCAAGCTTCGATTTCCCATGATTTGTTGTCCTTTCCATTTCCATTGTTGTAGTCATTGTTTATATTGTTTTCTTGGGTCTGCTTGTTTCATTCTGCATCCGTTTCTGTAGATCTTTCCAGGCTTCTGTGTTCTTCACATTCATCATTTCTTAGAGCACAGTAGGCTTCTGCTGCCAGACCACAATCCCTTTAGCCACTCTCCAATCAATGGGCATCTACTTTGTTTCCAATTCTTTGCTGCCACAAAAAGTGCTGCTCTAAATATCTGGGTGTCTACAGGCAATTCCTTTTTTGTCACTGGCCTCTTTGGGTATATTCCTAGCAGTGGAACTCTGGGTCAAAGGAGAGTGAGGTCTTAGCTGCTTTGCTGGCATAATTCCAAATTACTTTCTCGAATGGTTAGCTCTCCCTCACTTTTGCTACACGACTAACCCTTGTCCTGGAGTGATTGATGCGTCTGAGAAATAGGCATTTTAGGCTAGCGAGGCATCTTGCTGTAGCGGAGAGAGAGCTGACCTCAGCCCAAACAAGGCCTGTGTTCAAATCTCTGCCTTCGACTCATACCACTTGGGTGATTTAACTTCTCAGGGCTCTAAGCAACTCAGATTAGAAGTTGCTTCTAATAATAATAAAACCTACTATTTATGATTCCCTCAAGTTTGCAAAGCACTTTCCCTCTGTTATCTCATTTGATCTTTACAACCCTATAAAGTAAGAAGTTGAAGCTGAGAGAGCTTGAATATGAAAGCTAGTATGGACCTGAGGCAGCATTTGAACTTGGATCTTCCTTACTCTTAAGTCTATCCCTTTATCCATTATGTTGTTTAGCGTCTTTCATAGGATCATAGAATATGGAAGGCAACTCAGAAATGGTCATATCTCATCCCCCCCCCCCGCCATTTTACAGAGGAGGAAACTGAGGCCAGAACAGTTAGATGACTTGCTTCGGTGACTCAGTTTCCTTAACTGACCCCTTAATGGGATTAATAATGGCAGCTACTTTGCAAGGATGTTGTGACGCTCAAATGAGATACCATTTGTAAAGTGCTTAGCACAGTGCCTGGCACAGAGTAGGTGCTTAATAAATGCTTTTTTTCTTTCTTGTTTGATTCGGGGCCTGGTTTATTATTGCTCTGTGAAGCCTGTTTCAGATCTGATGGACTAATAAGTGGGCTGTTCAGCCAAGTGCATCTCCTGTTCTCGGTAACATCTACTCTTTGCCAGTGTAGGTGACTCTGCCCGGCTCCCCTGGGTGCCTGTGGATCTCTATGGATCTCAGTGAGGAGGCCCTGTCATCTTTCAGGCCTCGATGCCGTCAGCCCAACACAGTCCAGAGATAAGAGTGGCTAGATCTCAGTCCGCTGGGACAGTGGGCCGAGTGTCAAGTGATATTTCTCCACACTTCTCTGTCACCAATAAAGATACAATAAAGCAGATACAATAAAGGATAAAAAAAGCATTCTGTGATCTTCAGCAGCTCAAGCAGAGCCTCAACCCCCAGCAGCTGAAAGGTCAGCCTCTGCATCCAGTGGGGCCACAGTCTCTCCAGGATACATCTGAAGGCAAGGCCTTCTGCTCAGAGATAGCAACCACCAATAAGAGCAAACATTTATGCAATGCTCTAGCAAAAATGCAAAGTACTTTGTTTCCTATTTCATTTGAGCCTGGGAAGTAAGTGCTGTTATTTTTTTTTTCATCTTACACCTAAGGGAAACTGAGACTGAGAGAGATTAAGTGATTTATCCAGAGTCACACAATTAATAAAGCTGTCTAAGGTAGGATTTGAACTCAGTTCCTCCTGATTAATCTGGCATGTTATATACTAGGCCACCCTGGTGCCTGCAACATTAGGTTGGGAGAAGATGTGGTGTTGTCATTCAGTCATTTCCAACTCTTCCTGATCCCAATTTGGGGTTTTCTTGGCAAGGATACTATCGTTGTTTGCCATGTCCTTCTTCAGCTTATTTTACAGATGAGGAAACTGAGGCAAACTGGGTGAAGTGACTTGCCCAGCATCACACAGCTGGTAAGGACAGATTTGAACTCAGAAGATGAGTCTTCCTGAACTCCAGATAGGAAGAGTTTAGGGAGACCAAGTAAATATTCAACGAAGAGGAGAGAGCAGGGGATGTAGTAGTACTCCAAGCTCACCTCCCCTCACTCCCCATTGTTTCACTTCCCCAGGGATGGATGTGATGCTGGATGTGATCCATGTGCTCTTCTAACTACTCAGAAACATTGAAACTTACCTTAGGTCTCCCCACCCCTCCCTGCTTGCATGTCAGAGTCTAGGATTCTGGGAGATGAACTGCAGAAGTCCTTAAGCAGGCAGGACCCCCAAAGGCCACTGAGTCCAACCCCCTCATTTTGCAGAGGAGAAAACTAAAAATCAAACAGATGGGCAGTGACTTGGCCAAAGTGACCCAAAAGATCCTAAATTTCTCTCTCTCTCTCTCTCTCTCTCTCTCTCTCTCTCTCTCTCTCTCTCTCTCTCTCTCTCTCTTGCTGAGGCAATTGGGGTTAAGTGACTTGCCCAGGGTCACGCAGCTAGAAAGTGTTAAGTGTCTGACGAAAGGTCCTAAATCTCAAACTGGAAGGGATCTCAGGGGTCAGTCTAGGGTCCTCATTTTACTGAGTCCTAGAGCAGTGAAGTGACTTAGTAGAGGTCACACAAGTAGTAAATGTCAGAGGCAGGAATTGAATTCAGGTCCTTGGACTCCATAGGCAATGTTCTCTCCATCAGATTGTGCTGCCATCCTTTCTGTGATTCTCCCCTCTCCCTATACTTCAGGGAATGAAACACCTTCTACCTCTATCAACAGTCCTCTAGGGCTCTCTTTAGAGGTCAGGAGTGGGCAAGAAATCTTGTCTTGCAATTCCAGTAGACTTGGGATGGAAAAAGCCATCTGCTTCCCCTGAGAGAAATGTGGAGACTGAAGGCACGCCGAAGCATCCTGTTTTCACCTTTTTTTCTGTTTGTTTTGTCTTTCTCAGTTTTCCCTTTTGTTCTAATTATCTTTTCATAATAGGACTAAGGTAGAAATATGTTCAACATGATTGCAAATGTATAACCTATATCAGATTGCTTGCTATCTTGAGGAAGGCAAAGGGAAGGGAGGAAGGGGGAAAAATTGGAACTCAAAATCTTACAAAAATGAATGTTGAAGCAAGTTTATAGGATGATCAGTTCTGATGGACATGGCTCTCGTCGACAATGAGATGATTCAGACCAGTTCCAATTGTTCAGTGATGAAGAAAGCCATCCACACCCAGGGAGAGGCCTGTGGGATCTGAGGGTGGATCACAAAAGAGCATTTTCACCTTTTTTTGTGGTGTGCTTGCTTTTTGTTTTCTTTCTCATTTTTCCCCCTTTTTGATCTGATTTTTCTTGTGCAGCAAGATATTTGTGGAAATATGTGTACAAGAACTGCACATGTTTAACATATATTGGCTCACTTGCCTTCGAGGGGAGGGGCTGAGGGAGGGAAAAAAAATTAGAACACAAGGTTTTGTAAGGGTGAATGTTGAAAATTGTCCATGTATATATTTTAAAAATAAAAAGCTTTAATTAAAAAATAAAAAAAAAATCAAAAATAAAACAATGAATGTTGAAAGCCATGTAATTAAAAAAATTAAATACTACCATGAAAAATTAATTAATTAATTAAGATTTGAGAAAAGGAAATCTTGTCTTGTCCTAATGGTTGAAACCGCCAAAGAAAATTTCTCCAAGTGAATTAAGAATAGTCTCTCAATAACTACATTTAAACTAACTTTTTTTTCTCTTTAAATGTTTTTTTTAATTACAAACTTTACACTCACAAACATTTCAATATGTAAAGAAGAATAGAGAAAAAGACTGCATATGAAATTGGGATCATCTATTATGCATTTTGGGGGGGTATATTAGATATAACAGTTCCATTTGCCTGTGTCCCCTTCTGAATTTTCTTCTGCTCTCTGTGTTTTTAAAATGTCTCATTGACTTTCTTTTCTTCTTTGTTGTGGATTGATATCACTACCCAGCAGGTCACAAATTGAAGCCCTCCCTTGTAATGAATAAGTAAAATAATAAAAAAAAAATCCACACATTGACTGTGTCTGCAAATGTATGTCTACACCTGTAGTCATTCACCTCTGCTAAGTGGTAAGAAGCTGGTTACATCCTCAGTCTTCTGGAGTTGTGGTTGCACTAATTAGAGTTCTGAAGTCTTCCATTCCCTAGTTTTCTTCGACAACGTTGTAGTCAATCCATACATCATTCTCCTGGTTCTGCTCATTTTGCTGTGCATCAGCTCATAAAGTCTTCCCAGGTTGCTCTGCATCTGTCCTTTTCATCATTTCTTAGGGTGTATATCCTATGACCTTCATATGCCGTAGTGTGTTCAGCCATTCCCCATTTGATTGCCGCCCTCCTTGTTTTCCTGTTCTTTGCTAGAACGACAAAAGCTGCTATGAATATTGAGGCACAGACGGGCTCCTTTTGCTCCATCTTTCATCTCTTTGGAGTAGAAACCCTATGATGACATTTCTGGCTCAAGGGGGTAAGCCCAGTTTAGTGACTCTTTGAGCATCCTTCCACGTTACTTTCTGGAACGGTTGGACCAGTTCACAACACCACCCACCGTCAGTGCGTGAAGTGTCTCCCACAGCTCCACTCAGTGTGTTAGAAGCCATAGAAATCTTAATTTGTCATTTTCTTTTATATCATCATGCCTAATCTGATAGGTGTGATTGTTTTCATTTGCATTTCTCTTATCGTTTGTGATTTAGAGTATTGTTTTTTTCAAATAACTGTTGATGAGTTGGATTTCTTCCCTTTGAGAATTACCTATACCTAATCCTCCAACCATTTATTCACTGGGAAATGAATGAATCTTGTCATATCTTGCAAATGAGATTTTTAACAAAGAAACTTTCTGCCAACATGTTTTTATGTCTACTTGTTTCTCTTCTGATTTTAATCACCTTGGTTTCCCTGTGTCTGTTTTAACCCCAGATTGTTTTGTTTTTCATTCTAGATCTTCCTCCTGGCCTGTCCTCCCTGCCCAGGCGTTGTGGTCATCTTCAGGTAAGGTAACGGGGTGCACACTTTGAAAGCCTTGTCATTGTTGACTTGGGACATTTCTTAGGACCTCGGGGGTTCAAGTCAGTCAAAGGCCACTAGAGGAGGAGTGAAGAAGCCAGGAATGCACCCATGTTCTTGGTTTGCATCCAACTCTCAGCTTCTTTCTTCTAGAAAAGGCAGATTCCCTGGGGAAGGTAGATATCCTGGCAAAAGTTTTTAGGAGGCCTTCAGATGTTGCCCGGAGAAAGACTGATTCTCTTTCCTGATGTGCCTTTGATTTTGAACTTCATTAGTACAGCTGTTAGTTCTGAGACACACTGCTTTGAAGACTGTTGTATTGTTTTTAAGATGTGCCCTTTAACAAGGACACAAGAAAGGTGACACCGTGTTAGAAGCCATAGAAATCTTAAAAAATGCCAGAATCAGAGAAAAAAAGAATTTCAAGGTTGGGAGGAACCTTAGGAACATCTAATCCTCTCCCTGAAAAAGAATCTCCTTGTTGTTGTTCCTCCTTAGTCCTCTTCCACATCCTCCTTCTCCGACCAATGATATCAGGAGGATGTCTTGACTTGCAAGTGGATTGGATTTAAGTGAGGCAGGGCTGGCCAAAGTCATCAGCATCACTCTCTCCTCTAGGGTCATCTGAGTCCAGTGGCAAGACATAGGTCAGAAAGGGCAACTGAAGATGGCCCCAGATGCAGTGGGAGACCTTGGCCTTTTTAAGCTGGGCTCTTCCCCAGATCTCAGTTTGTCTGAGGCAACACCCATTCAGAGATTTAAGGCTAGATAGGAAATGAGGCAAAAGATAGTCTAGTTAAAAAAAATCAATCTTAAAAAAACCAATCTGGAAGGGGAAGACCCTCAGGGTTCTGGTCAGAGAAGAAACAATTGTTATTTACATTCATTTGAGGTATCAAAAACCCAAACAATGACCAAGTGAGGCTTGAACTGGGGCCTATTATTGGTCAATCTGTGAGAGCCAGTGTGATTTCCGTTTAAAGACTAGTCAAGTTTGAATCCCAAGAGATTCAACCTAGTTTTCCAGAGCTCTATGTCTAGAACATAACATAATAGTTAATTGTCCCAGATACTCATATCCAACCGATGGTCATCTAACCGAAGTGGGATGTGATAGAGCCAGCTTCTGGGATGACACAGATGAAGGGATGTACATTTGATCTGTCTTTACCTCATCTCTACCCTACATCCCCCCTCCCCCATAATACACATACACATTATCAAAAAACCCAAACAATATTGCTCTTATCCTAAATTCTGGTACTCACCCTGTTATTGACTTCATTCTGTGATCTAAAGTAGCTTAGAAGCCCTGACTTCAAATCCTGCTTCAGACACCAGCTATGTGACTCTTAGCAAGTCACTTCCCTGGGCTCTCAATTTCTTCCTTTTTAAAATGAGAGGGTTGGACTAGGTTTTGAGATCCCTTCTAGTTCTAGGTCTAGAATTCAATGGGTGATCTTGGGCAAATCACCTCACTTTTGGGGCCTCAGTTTCCTTTTTTGTTAAATGAAGGGATTAGATGAAAGGACTTCTGAGGACCCTTGTAATTCTAACTCTAGGGTCCTATGAGCCCCTGAGGCAGGCCCCTTCTCCTCTGTGCCTCAACTTCCTCTTTTGTCAAAGAAGAGGATTGGACTGGGGGGCTTCTAAGAGCGTGGGCTCTAGGAGCCTCTGGACTAACAGTATCCTTACCAATAAAATGGAGCCAGAAGGGAGTGGGTGAAAGTTGAGTGAGATGAGTATTCCAACTGGGAAGACCATGAATAACAGCTGAATAAATGTTTGCTGAATTGATTTTCATTGAATTGAAGTCAGCAAATATTGACTGAGTATCTGCTATGTACACCCCCCTCCCAAGCTGAGTACAATAGAGAGAGGAAACAGTGACACGAGACACGGTCCCCGTTTCCAGGGAGTATATCCGTAAAGGAGAAGAGGTGACACAGAAATAACATGTGGATGCACAAATAACTATTATGTGAGGTCATAGATGAGAAGTGCCATCAGATGGAACCAAGTCCAGTTAGCAAGGAATAACAGAAGATGGAGAGATGGCATCTGGGGGGCTCAGGTTTTGTTGTTGTTGTTCATCCTTCGTCCATCAGGAGGGTGGCATCTTGACTTGCAAGCGAATTGGACTTAAGTGAGGCAAGGGTTGTGTGAAGTCATCAGAGTCACTCTCTCCTCCAGGGTCATCTAAGGCCAGTGATGAGACATAGGCCAAGATGACCGACGATGGCTCAGGATGCATTGGAGGTTCAAGAAGGACTTCATAGAAGTCAGGGCATTAGAACTGAATCTTGAAGCTTAGATTTCAGCGGGCAGAGATGTACTTGGCACTGTCCTAGCAGAGAGAACAGTGTGAGCCAAGTCAAGAAAATCACAAAGTTGTCTTGACAGTCGTGTAGTAGCCAAATATGGCCAAAGGGGCAAAGATGTAGGACTTGAAGGGACCTCAGAGATCATTTAGTACAATCCCAGGATTCCCGGGGTGTGGAGGGTGTAGAGAAGTGACTTGTCCAAGGTCACTCATAGGATCCTCAATCTAGAGCTCAAAGGGAACTTAGAGGGCAATTAATCCAACTCCTTTATTTTACAGAATGGGAAACTGAGGCCCAAAGAAGGGAAGAGATGTGCTTTAGCACACAGCTAACAAGTGATAGATCTTCTGATACTATCACCTTCACTCTTTGTCCTCTGCCTTGTTGTCCAATTTAGTCATATAATAGAGAAGAAAGTGTAAGGAACTATTGCTGTAGTCTAGGCAAGTGGTGCTGAGGGTCATGGGGATGGAGAGAAGGATTGATGTTAGGCAAGGTATGGCGGCAGAATCCAGATTTGTTGTGGATGGAGATAAAGGTGGGAGGTGCCTAAGGCAAAGTGGGCATGATGGGGTAAGCAACAGGCTTGGGAAATGAGGAGTCGTAAAATGCTAGGGATTGTCCGAGGGAATTTGGAAGTGCCCTGGTTGCTGGGGGGAATAAGCCTGCTGTCTGAGAGTGAGAATTTGAGTGGGGTCCTGAAAACTTCCTTGAATTTAAGCTTCCTGATTAGCTAAGGTTGGGGCTCAGAAACTGATGTATCACCTCATTTTCTTGACCCTGGCTGGCCCAAGGTCAGTGGATTCCGGAATTCTGGGGCAGGAGACCCCATTCTCTTTGGAGGCCAACTAAGAGTGATAGGCTTTGTTCATTTGGCTCCAAGCTGGATAGATCAGGTCACGTCCCACATTGGGCTGGAAAATCTGAGCTAAAGATTCATGAGTGTGTTGCGGTCCAGAATAGGCTGTATCGAAGTTGGTAATCCTACTTTAGATTCTCTATAGCCATATTCTTGAAAGTCATTTTTATTGCTCATTTGTTTCAGTCATGTCCAACTCTTTGGGACTTCATTTGGGATTTTCCTGGCAATGATACTGTAGTGTTTTGCCATTTCCTTCTCCAGCTCATTTTATACATGAGGAAACTGAGGCAAGCAGAGTGAAGTGACTTGCCCAGGATCACACAGTTAGTGTCTGAGGCTGGTTTTGAATTCATGAAGATGGGTCTTCCAGACTCCAGGCCCAGCACTCTATCCACTGCAGCTCCACCTAGCTGCCCCTGGAAAATAATAGCTAGGATTTATATAGTGCTTTAAGGTTAATAAAGTGCTTTATAAATGCTATCTCATTTTATCTCCAGAGCAATCTTGGCAAATAAGTGCTGTTATTATCTCCATTTTACACCTAAGGAAACCGAGGCAAAGAGAAGTTCAGTGATTCGCCTAGGGTCACACAATAAGTGTCTGAGGCAGGATTTCCTGTTCTGACCCAGTGCTCTGTCTGTTGTGCTAGCTATGCATGGTACTTCCTCTGGGAAATAAGTCCTAGAAAACACACACTTGTGGCCTTGGTTGTGCAGCAGCAAAGAGAAGAGGGGCAGCATGGATTTCAATCTCACCCCTGACACTTCTTAACTGTTGTGACTTTGAGCAAGTCCCAAACTCTGTGGCCCTCATTTTTCTTAATTAGGAAATGGCAGGGTTAGACTGGATGGGCTAGATCTGTTCTAGCTCTAAACTTATGGTACTATGCATGATGTGAAACAAAACTTCTGGGTCTTAGTTTCCTTTTTTGTAAAATTGTTTGTTGGATAGATTGAACCAGGTATTCTCTGAGATCACTTCCAGTTCTAAATCTATGATTGTTCTCAGCTCTATTTCTCAGTTTCTTCATCTGTAAAATGAGGGCTACATGATCTCGAAAGGCCCTTTAAGCTCAATATCTGTGATCCAGTGACCTGTGCCTCAGTTTCTTTATCTATAAAATAAGGAAGTTGGGCTACATGATGTTGAAAGTCCCTTCTGGCTCTACACCTAAAATCCCAAGGGAAAAAGGGAATCGGAGCTGGCTGTGGTGACAGTGAAAAAGGAAAGCAAAAACGTTCTCTAACTGGGATTCCCAAAGAACTCAGGCCAAGGAGCTCAGGGCAACTCTGGATCCCAAGCCCCTTTTAGAATGAGAGCAAAGAGGGAAACTGCACAATGAGCACAAGCACCAGTGAGGAGGGGCTGGCCCCCCAATGAGCCCCAGCTCAAAAGCAAGGGCTGCTCCTTCCTAGAGTTGGCCCCCTCCTTTCCTCCAAACAGCCACAGTTCTTACACTGACTTGTGAGGGTGCTTGGGCTCTAATTGGGCAATCACAGGGTTTCCCTTCACTCTTCGCTAAGATTGGCAGAGAGGGTGTAGGTAGGGGGCATTGTGCCGGGTCAAGTCCCGACTCGCCAAGTAGAGGAGGAGTCCCCCTGGCCCAGCTCCCAACAGAAGTTGGCATTCCTGGAAGTTGAGGAGAGCAGCTCCATCCCAAGGAGGGGCAGGGCCAGTGGGGAGGGAGAGAAATTTGGGTTCTGCCAGCTTCAGGGGCCAGGGGAGCATGCAGGTGCACGTGGCCATGCCAGGCCGGGAGCTGATGAAAAGATGGCTGGGCACAGAGGAAAGCAGGGCTGAGGGTGGGGTAGTATCTTAAATAGCAAGAGATACCGGACAGGAAATAGGAAAGAGCCTGGGGACGGAGGTCTGGGAAGTGTCTAGAACATCAGAGAGCGTGGAAGCCTGGGAAGAGACAAGAAGGGGGAGAGAGCTGAGTACAGAGCCTTGGGAGCCCCTCCATTTAGGGGGCCTGGAGGAGGAAACTGAGTCACAGAGGAGAGGCGATGGAAGGACATGGGGAGAGGCAGCATGCTATTGTGGCCTCAGATCAGGAGTCCTGGGTCCAAATTCCACTTGAAACACTTCTCTAGCTCTGGGGTCAAGTCTTAGCAACTCCCAGAGCTTGGCTTTTCCCATCCTTCAAATGGGAATAATAATGCTTGTATTCCTCGACGCCCAAGGTTGGTGAATGGGAAGTGCTGCATCGGTGCGAGCTACTCTTCTCAGGATTTCAGCACCTCCACCCCATGTTTTTATGCAGTCAACTCACATTTAAGACCATGATCGAGGAGGTGTGTGAGGATCTACATAGGAAGCTCAGCTCGCAAGAGTTAGGACTGGTTTTCTCCAAGGAGGCCTTGGGAGAATGGGAGAACAGCAGCTGGATGGCTCTGGCAAAGCTCCCCAAGACCGACGTGGCCCCTGACAGCGGGAAAGGGTCCAGAACGTGTCTGAAGCCAAGGTCCATGCCCTGTCCCCGAGCAGATCTGAAGCCAAGCCCAACAGGAGGAGGGAGAGAGACCCCCAAAAGCGCTTCAGAGAGAGCAAAGCTGCCTTCTCCCAGGAATCCCAGCAAAGTTGCTCATGCCTCCAGACACTTACCTTGATGCCCACTAGCTTTATACCATGGGAGTAATGCCCAGCACCTTGTCCCCGAGGAGGACATTTCCCTGGGGATGTCCAATGTCCTTGTTGTCCCCTGCTATGATGAGTCTCCCACTTGACCTTTCTTCTTAGGGTTCCTGTAGGTCGTGTCTAAAGGAGTAACTGCTATTCCTAATTTCTGGGGAGACAGAATAGGGAAGGTAAAAGTCAGGGGTGGAAGAGATTAATTTTTCTTGCCCCCCCCCAAAAAAAAGGTGGGAGGGAAGGATTTACTTTCTCACCCAGCCACTGTTTCTCTATCCATCCAGAATCCTCAGGACTTTGACATTTTCTTGGTGGCTTTTGTTTTCCCTTTGTCCCTTCCCTTTTAGCCAAACCTTTCAAGGAGGAAACAGTGTGTGGCAATTTGGCCAGAGATCTGATCCTTCCATTCTCCCGTGTTCCCCAGTTCAGGCAGATTGCTTTTTTTTTCAGAGTGTACTCCCTGGAGGTCTCTGCTCTTGGCTTTATTTTAGATTTGTCCTTCTTTCTTCCATCAGCTCCCAAGGCAGTCTCTTCATCCATCCTTTTCCCTTTCCAAGTGCTGGAGGAGGCAGGGTCCCCAAAGGGTGGAGAATGATCCCCCATTCATCACCAAGCCCACGGTGTTTGGGGGAGGGCAGGCAATTCTAAAAGCCTTTTATTTTCTGCCTCTGCACTTCTAGAGGTGGTTTTAAATGGAAAGCAATTCCATGCCCCAGGGACTCCCTTTCCCCCATACATTTTACTCTAAATGGTAATATTTTGTCAGATTGCCAGTTGGGACTGGAGGATTCATACGGGGAACCTGAATCCAATCCGAACAACTAGTTATGGTTCAGGAACTTTGAATGCACAGCCAGGTGGGTATGGGCCCACCCTCCATGGCAGCCATTCAAAGCATCCTTGCTTCAAAGCTTTTCTGAGTATGTAAGACTTGACAGTTGTTTCTGTTTTTGTTCTCCCATCTAATTGTCTGGCCATTCCATGGGGGAATAATTCTTTTTGACATTTCATAGTTTTCCCTTTTTGACCTTTTTATGAAAAAAAAAGTCAAGCTGTTAAACTTGGGATTGTGGAAGAATAATTAAAAGCGACTAATTTTTAGGAGACTAAACAGTGACTAGAGTACTTTAAGCTCTATTTATCAATACAAAATATAATGTTTTAAGAGGTCCATTTTACTGACTTGATATTTATTGACAGGAAAGTTTTTATAGATCTATTTTGGACCTACTCTCTTTCCAAGAAATCTATGTTTTTCAGCTTGCCAAATGAGCTATGCAAATAAAACTTTTCCCCAAAAAAGATTTTAAGACACTTAGACTGGTGCCTTTAATGCTGGTATGCCCCATTGGCTCATTACATAGCACTGTAGGCCCCTGTCTTGCTCTTCAGCTGGCCTCTGGCCTTGGCTAACCAAAACCTCATCTGAACTAAGCAGGACCTGGCTTATCCTCTTGGCACTGGGCCCAGACACTGCAGGAAATAGATATGTTGGGCTTTATAAGCAGCCTTTTCCATGCTAGGCTGTGTTTGTCTATTCCTCTTCTAGTGGGGGTCAGGAGAAGTGGCGGCTTTGCAGGCCTCCCCCAGTCCAGCTTAGTCGGCAGGAGAGAACTCCCCCCCCCCAATAACTCTAGCTGGGGTCCGGGATACTTGATCGCATCCAACTGACAAGGCCCTGCCGTGAGATGCCTGATCTGTCAGGCTCCGAGACCCCTAAGGGTTTGCTGACTAAAAGCCCTGGAAATCAAGTACAAAACTAGGAAGCTTTGGGAGTTTAAAGAGCTTATACTTTTTTTTTTTGACATAAGCAGTGTGACTACCTGATCTTTGGGTTCTTTGGGTCCTAGATCTTTCTCCAGACCCATGACTCTAGATCAGTAACTCCCAGGCTTTAAGCTTTGAGATGTGAAGGCACAAATGGGAGGGACATGGATGGTACCTGTTCTGAAAGCTCAAAACTAGAAACCTAGTGGGTGAGCACTATGTCAGGCTTAGGGACTTTGTTGAACCAATTGTGGCCTTTGCCTATCGGAGAATTCTATATCCAGAATATAGTGTCTCTTAAAGTACAGACCTGAGCATGTCTTTGTCCCTTTGCCCTCAATATACTCCAATGGCTCCCTATCACCTCCAGAATCAATAGAAATCAATATAAAATCTTCTATTTGGCATTTGAAACCCTTCATGAGTGCTTTCCTCTTGTCCCACTCTTTTCAGACTCTTTAGAGCTCATCCTTATATACTCTGGGATCCAATGACACCGGCCTTTTTGCTGTACAAGATATTTCAATCTCCCCACTCCAGGCATTTTCTCGGACTGCCCTCCATGCCTGGGATGCTCACCCTCCTCACTTTCTTGGATTCCTTCAGATCTCAGCCAAAATCCCACCTTCTGCAGGAAGCTTTTCCCAGTTCCTCTTCACATTAGTGCCTTCCCTCTGAGACTATCCCCAAGTCATCTTGTGTATATCTTGTTTGCATGTTGTTCTTCAGTCATTTCAGACTCAGGTCTTTGTGACCCCATTTTGCATTTTCTTGGCAAAGATACTGGATTTGCCATTTCTTTCTCCAACTCATTTTACAGAAGAGGAAACCGAGGCAAACAGGGGTAAGTGACCTGCCCAGACTCATAGAGCTTGTCAGTGTCTGAGACTACATTTGAATTCTGGAAGACTTATCTTCCTGACTCTAGATTCTATCCATTACAGCGCCACCTGGCTACCTGTCTGTATAAATCTCCCTGATTCAACTCTGGGCAGGAACTGGTTTTTTCCCTTCTTTGTATCCTCAGCAATTAGCATAGAACTTGGCACATAGTAGGTGATAAATAAAAATGTATTGAGTGACTGGTATAGGATAGGGTCTATGACTTCATTTGTATATATAACTCCCAGGTAAGGAAACACCCTCTACCAATGAAGGGTTGTACCTTCTCTGTAACGTATTTATTTGCCTAGGGTAAGGATCAGCAAACTATGACCTACCACCAATATTTGCACATGAGCTAAGAATGGTTTTTATATTTATTGCATTTAAAAATAAAAATGTGTATTATTGTACTTAAAAACATAAAAAAAAAAACATTCTTAGGTCATGGACAGTCTGAAGTTGGCCTTTGGTCTGTAGTTTGCTGACTCGTTAACCTAGAGCACTGAGAAGATAAGTGACTTGTCTAGGGTCACACAGCCAATATATGTCAGAAATAAAATTTGAACCCCACTATTCCCTGCTCCGGGCCCAGCTTTCTCTCCACTCCACTGTGCTGTCTCTTAAGAAACAACAAATATAAAGAATTTTGAAAGCATGAGAAGAGTTTGTACAGAGTAAAATAAACAGAAACTGGTACAATGGACATGGCACATACAATAACATGAATGTGATCATTGCTAAAGGAAATGAACCCCGAACAATTGAAATGACCCATTTTCCTTCCAAAGAATGGTTAAAGAAGCACATGCTGCCTTTCTCTTAGCAGAGTGGGTGTGGAGTGCTCCCTAGTTGACTGGTCTGGTTGCTCTGCTGACACGTTTTCCTTGACTGGTTTTTCCTTGTTACAATAGAAGGTTCAAGGAAGGGAGAATATCCAGAAATGATAGGGGCATGGAAAAGAAGAGGAAAGCTCTGGAATTGGTTCTGGTGGAGCAGGAGTGGTACCCACTATCTTGTTTGTCGGCTGATTAGATGTGGGACACCAAGGGGCTCCTGCTCCTCTTAGGAGGGATAAGGGATAGAACAGAAGGATTCACTGTTTGATTTGGCTATGTACCAGGTAGACCCTAACATCCATATTCATTGTGAAGTCATAGATCTGGAAACTGCAGGAGGAAACCAGAATTATTCTTCCCTGGAAGAAGATGCCTATTTCAGACCCTTCTGCCCAGGCAGAAGGGCCCTGTAGTGACATGGGCACAAGACAGGGGATCCAGCATCAAATGATTCTCTTTTCTCCCTTTCACCTTCACAAAGCCCTATTCTAGTGTTTGTTGGGGTGTGTGGGTGGCCTCGAGTGTTGGAGAGTTCTGGCAACAGAGTTTTGGCAGGTCATACGATGATAGAGAATTTTTTGAACGTGCTCCAAGCAGTAGATCACTGTTGCCTTTTGAACGCAGAGTTGTCTAACTAACTCAAAGACCTGTGCCTTCTTTGGCCAACCATCTGGGAAACCAAGAAATGCAAGGGGTCTAAACTCTTGGGTAGTCGCCTTCATGTTTTGCAGCATTTGTAGCAGATTGATTTAAGACGAGTGGCCTAAAATAGTCAGGGAGGAAGACCTCACTTTTGATTGGGGAAAGGGCGGAGGTGAGAGAGAAATCAGAAAAAATCTACATGGAATAGGTGTCCCCTGAACTGGGCCTTAAAGGGGGAAAAGGGTTTTCCAATGGTAGAGATTAAGAAGAAGCTTATGTTAGGTCTGTGGCTCCGTGTGCATTGTGGCAGAGAAAAAAGGGCAGTGTAGGTTGGAGGACAGTTCATGAAGGAAAATGGCAAGGTTAATTGGAGTTTGTAGCAGTTTGTAGCCGGAATTGAAAAAGCCATTCAGAGGCATGCTACAGTGAAGTCAGGAGGCTCTGAGTTCAAATCCAGCCTCAGACACATTGTAGCTGTGTGTACCTGGGTGAGTTACTTTACCCTGATAGCCTCAAAAAAAAAAAAAAAAAAAAAGGCCATGTTGAGGCAATGGGGAACCACTGGAGATGTTTGAGCAGAAGTTTAAAGTATTGTTCATGAGAATTATAATGTTGGCAACTATGTAACAGAGAGAGGAGGAGAGACTAGAGACAGGGGATCAGTCAGGAGACTATTCTCCAGTGGAGAAATGATGAGCATGGTGGTTAACTGGAGTAGTAGCTGTTTGAGTGGTAAGATCAGCCTACTGTGAGAGATACCCTGGAGGCAGAATTGGCAGCACTTGGCTACTCATCGGAGGTGGAAGAGAAGAGAGAGGGAGGAACTAAAGGGAAGTTTGGAGCCTGCTAAGCCATGACACCATCAGCAAAAATAAAGTAGTGGGGGTGGAGCTACCTGGGAACATAACCAGAACAGGATCCAGTCCTATTAAGGGCCTTGTCCCTGTCAGGCCCTTAATAACTGCCATTTTCCATATTTCTTTATGTTCCCCTCCTCAACTTCCCCTTCCTGCTCCTTGCCCAGTCCTTTGTGTTTTGGGCAAAGCTTTTCTAAAAGATCTAAAAGATAAAAGCTAGAAGGGCCTGAAGCATCCCATCCCACTCTATCATTTTCCAAAAGGGGAAACTGAGGTTTAAGGAAGTTGAGGGATTTGTCCAAGGTCACAATCTAGTATCAGGTAGTCTATATCAGAGAAGGGATTTAAATTCATGTTCCTAGAGCCAGTGCTTATCCTACTGTTCCAAAGGTGCCTGATCATTCTAGCTATAAGTGCCTTTTTCCTCCTCAAATGACATCATCTTTATTCAATCCATACAGCTATATCTTCCAATGGAAGGTCCTTCAAGGCAAGGACTGATTCTCATCTTTGTCCAGTGCCTAGGATAGTATCTTAATTACCTAATTAATGCTGGCCAAACTGAGACAATTCCTTTACATGTCAGATTGACTATCTTTAGAGCCACAATGGACCTCATTTATAGATAAGGAAATAGGCTCTAGCTCACACAATCCCTTAATGGTAAGCACAAGATTAGATTCCATGTCTCTTGACTTTCAGACCATGATTGCACCTTACTGACTCTCAAGTAATAATAAAGAACCTGGTATTACTAGCTTTGGAAATGTTTAGGCACGTATCATCTCCCTGTCTAGACTATAAACTCCTTGAACCACGTCTAACACTCAGTATGTTGAATAGAATTGAATCAGCTATCTTTGTAGTAAAAACAGCATCTTTGTAGTAGCTCTGTGGTCTCAAAGGTTTCAAATATGGCGAGACTTGCCTACAATATGATGATTTACTTAGAAAACCCAGAGAATTAGCAAAGATACTAATTATATAGTCAGACAGATAAAAGCTCAAAATTGGCTTGGAAAGCTGTAGCCAAATCTCTCCCCTATTGCTATTTTGCCTTAGATAGGAGGCAGACAGAGTTCATGTTTCCAGTTTTGGCCATAAGTGACTGACTAATGGTGTAATATTTAAGGGTGTGCTGGAGATAGTAGTATAAGAGGGCCATTGTTAAATTTTCGATGTCAACATGTATGCCTCAGAAATTGGCAAACATTATATTAAACAGGGCTTGATTGATCGTTTTGTCGATTATCTAGACCTAAGAAAGTGATGAAGAAAATGTTAATGATGCAGATGAAACTGAAAAGTGTTTCATGTAGCTTTTGGAGAGTTGGCCTCTCAAGTCTCCTCCAGCTCTATGGGCTATTATCTGTGGGATCCCTTCCAACTCTATAAAGATCTATAATCTTTTGAATAATTTCCAGGAGCAGGACATAGATTTAATATGAAGGACAGTTTGTTAATAATGTAACAGGGTTCCCAGAGAGCACAGTAAAGAGTTAGGCAAAAGGGGCAGCTAGGTGGTGCAGTGAATAGAGCACTAGCCCTGAAGTCAGGAGGACCTGAGGTCAAATTTGACCTCACTTAACACTTAACTAGCTATATGACTCTGGGCAAGTTACTTAACCCCAATTGCCTCAGGAAAAAAAAAAAAAAAAACTTAGGCAAGAGTCATACAGAGACATTGAAAGGTTGGAATAGACATGGATGGTAAAGAGGGATTGGGGAATCCTGGCCTGGGAAAGGAACTTTGATCTAGGCAGCCTACAGCTCAGAAGCCTGGAAGTTCTGAGTGGAACCCTAGGGCAGGAGGTTTTTACATCTTTTATGGGTGCAAAGGTAATATAAATATGATTGTCAATCTATGATAAAGGGGTAGGAAGGGGACCAGCAGAAAAGGTGTTCAGTCCCTGATGTTTCCTGATAGCCAAGGCAGTCTTAAACCAAGGCTCGTGAGAGAGGGAGGTGAGGCACATTTGAGGTACCCACCTTGGATCAACTCTATAAATAATAATAACACTTGAGGTATATAGAACACCTTAAAGTTTGCCAAGTGTTTTTGTTACATTATCTCAGTTGAGCCTCACAACAACCCCATGAGATAAATATGGCTATCATTAGCCCCATTTTAAAGATGAGGAAACCAAGTCTGAAGGTTGTGACTGGATAAGTGCCCCAGGCAGGAATTGAAAGTAGTTCTTTCCTGATTCCAATGCTAATATTCCTTTCACTGGCCACATCTTCTTTTTCTCTTCTTCCTCTTCTTGCTTAAGAGTCCTGAGAAGCTATAAAACCCAAGAACTGCTGCAGAGTTCTTCATTGTGTTGCAAATAAGAAACTCTATTCTCTTTTTCCTAGGGCAAGAAAAGGAGCTTTTTAGGTAATAGATGTTAAACAGCTCCAGCCAATTTCCCAGGTAGCCTCTTACCATCAGAATGTACTGGCCCGGATTTTAATTCCTTCAACTACTATTCATATAGTATGGATTCCAGCTCCCCTTCCTTTTAAAAATAATTAATTAATTAATTTAAAGCTTAAATACGAAATGGAAAAGGAAAGTAGAACATGAGAGAATTCAAAATATAAAGCAAAAATTTCCATTTCAAGAAAGCCTCTATAATAAATACAACACATTGTGTTCAGAGCTATCCATCTTTTCTTTGCTTCCTTGCAGGTTTTCTTTAGTTCTCAGCTGTTCACTTTTTACTTTATTCTCTCCCCACCCCCTGCAGAAGGCTATCATTAAGCACAGAAATGACTTATAGACACAGATACATATACATAGATATCTTATACTATATACTTAATACCATACAATGTTTATTTGTCCTCTGTTTCTCTGAAGGTAGATAACATCATCCTTCATAAGTCTGAGTCTTTCCATGTATTTCTAAATCCCCAACTCATTATGTCCTACACCATAGCATTAGGGTGTACTTATACTGTCAAGCAATTTTAAATAGTCTAAAACAATATTGATTAATATGGCTGACATATCATGTAGTTTCCATGTTTTTCTCTTTTGATTAAATCTATTTTAGCTTTAACTTTGACTGAGATCATGATTACTATCCCTGTCTTTTTACCTACTGAATTTTACTCCTGATCTTAATTATTATGTGTATGTGTATTATGTGTATTTGTGTATATGTCTTATTTCCTATCTCTCCTGACTCCTCGGCTTTACTTCTATCTGCTAACTTGGCCGCCTGTTATTTAATCTACCCCCCCTTCAAGGACCCTCCCCTTATCCTCTCCCCACATCCTTATTCCATTCCCATTAATCTACACATCCCTCTATACTGCACTCCCTTATCCTATTATCTCACCCTCTTCTTTCTTTATAAATTTAGAAGACTTTTATTCCCTTCTAAATGTATGTGGTGTTCTCTCTTTAACCTTTATCTGATGTGAGTCAGGTTTCCTCTAAAAAGTCCTCCCTTCTCTTCCACCTCCTTATCCTTTTATCCTCTCATTTCTTTCTGAATTTGGAAGACTTTTTTAACCTTTTAAATTACTGCTCCCTCTTGAACCCATTCCCAATTACAGTAGGGTTCCGGAACTACTAGCCCTCCTCCCCTATCTAATTTCTCTGTGTTTCCTACATGGTTTGTATTTTAGAATCACATCATGCTTAGCTCTACCCCAACCTTTCTTTTGAACTATCCAATTACTAATGACAATCTTAGACAGGTGGTTTACATTTTCACATACAAAACATAACCTGTCCTTATTGAGGACAAACCTTGTAATTAGCCTTTGATGTTTATCTTATATTTCTCTTAGCTCTTGTCTGTTTAATTTTTGGTTACATTCAGGTGTTTTTTGGTTTGTTTTTTGTTTTTTGTTTTTGTTTTTGTTTTGCAACAAAAGCCTGAGAGTCTGACAATTCATTGAATATTCTTTTTTTTTTTCATTCAAGATTATGCTTAACTTTTCTGGGTATGATATTTTCAGCTGCAAGCACAGTTCTTTTTCTCTTCGGTATATAGTGTTCCAAGAGCTCTATGGTCTTTTAATGTAGCTTCTGCTAGGTCTTGTGTGATTCTTATTATGGCTCTGCCATATTTGAATTCTTTCTTTCTTGTTGTTTGTAAAATTTTCTCCTTGACTTGGGTTTTTGGAATTTGTCTATGATGTTCCTGTAGTTTCCTTGTAAGATCTCTTTTAGGTGGCAATCAATAGATTTTTCTATTTCTACATTCCATTCTTGTGCTAACATTTCAGGACAATTTTCTTTAATTATTGCTCATATTATTCTATTGATTCTCTCTCTCTCTCTCTTTTTTTTCCTGAGGCAATTAGGATTAAGTGACTTGCCTAGGGTCACACAGCTAGGAAGTGTTAAGTGTCTGAGGGCAGATTTGAACTCAGGTCCTCCTGACTTCAGGGCTGGTGCTCTAGCCACTGCGCCACCTAGCTGCTCCCCCCATTTTTTTTATATATAGCTTGCAGATAGTTCTAGTATTTTTATGTTTTCTCTTCTTGATCTGTTCTCCAGATCAGCTGTTTTTCTATGCAATGTCTCACATTCTTTTCTCTTCTTTTCCTTTTTCCATTTTGTTTTATTATTTCTTGGTCTCATAACTTTGCTGGCTTCCCCTTGCACAATTCTGCTTTTCCAAGAGCCATTTTCTTATTATTCTGGATCTCCTTTTTTTTTTTAAGCTGGTTGACTTTCTTTTCATAACCTACTTGTTTTTCTTCAATTGTTCTTAAAAAAAAAGAAGAAGATGAACTTTCCCCTCAATCTCTCTCATTTTATCTTTAAAGTCTTTTCTGAGTTCTGTGAATTTGGGCAGGTGACCATTTGGTGTTACTCTTTTGGATAGGAAGGGCCTTTTTTACTTCAATATTCTCCTCTGAAGGTGAACTCTGGTCTTCTCTATTCCCATATTCTTTATCTTTTGCCTGCTCATTTAAAAAAATATATAATAGCTTGTTAATGTAATCACCTCTAGACCTGGGGTGTGGGGAATGGCTCCTCTGGTCTCATGTCCTCCTTCAGTTCTCCTCTCTGGCCTGGAACTGAAACCAAGAACTCCACCCTCCTGTAAGTGCCCACAGCCAGCAACATCCTGTCCCACTGCTTCTGCACTCAGTGTGTATGTGCTGGTTCCTTTTTGCCCATGGCCACTTCTCAGAAACACAGCTGGGCCTGTGTCTCTCTCTTATCAGCAGAGGTTCCCTTAATCTGCTCTGACTCAGACATAGGACTCCTCATACTATTGGAGAGGTAGAAATTTTGGTACCTCTAGCCAGGGCTACTACCTCCCAATCCAGCTAGCCCAGGGATTGTTTCTTGCCAATTCAGGGGAACTAGCCTGGAGGTTTTTACACTTCATGTGGGCCAAACCCCCATCCTGGTATCTTTCTTCAGCTCTTCTCAGGTTGTCCCAGGAGGACATCTCTTCTGCCCCAACTCTTCTGTTTTTATGGCTGTACATTCTCCCTGAGGTGCAGTTTTGTCTTGTTTGTGGGGAGGATCTGGAGAACTTGCAGTTTTCTGACCTACTCTGCCATCTTCCTAGAATCCTCTTTGATTTCAGGTCTTTCACCATTCTGGCTGCTCTTCTTCACATTTTCTTCATCCTATGTCAGATAAATGTCCTTCCCCAAATGGGTTGTTCAGGACTGATTATTATTCAGGACTAGCTGTGTTCTGACCATGCCAATACAATGAAGCTATCATCTCATCCAAACTAGAACTCATCATTGTTTTCCCTGTACCCACTCCTTCTCCAAACTTGCCTGTTTCTGTTGAGGATCCCACCATTTTTTTCCGCTCACCCAAGTGATCTTCCTCATCACTTTCCCTTAATCCCATATCCAGTCAATTGCCAAATCTTCTCAGGCAACAAGCATTTATTAAGTGCTTACAATGTGCCAGGCACTATGTTAAATGCAAAGAAAGGCAAGAAACCAGTCCATGTCCTCAAGGAGCTTACATTCTAACAGGAAAAACATCATATATATGTTGTCGTTTAGTCATTTTTCAGTCGTGTCTGACTCTTTGTGACCCCATTTGGGATTTTCTTGGCAAAGATAATGGAGTTGTTTGCCATTTCCTTCTCTGGCTCCTTTTACAGATGAGGAAACTGAGGCAAACAGGGTGAAGTGACTTGCTCAGATCACATAGATAGTAAGTATCTGAGACTGGATTTGAATTCAGAAAGATAAATCTATCTACTGCAGCACAATTTAGCTACCCTATCATGTACATGGCTAGGTACATACAAGATGGGGAGTGTATGAAAGGCAGTCTCAGAGAGAAAGCCATTAGCGTCATTTCAATCCTACTTCCTCCATATCTTTTCCATTTGTACCCTTTTCTTAACTCACAGAGCTACCACACTAGTCCAGAGGCTCATCACCTCTCTCCTGGACTGTTGCAAGAGGCTCCTAATTGGTCTCCTTGCCTCCAGCCTCTTTGCACTTCAATACATTCTCCACACAGCTGTCAACGGCATTTGTCTAAAGCCCAGAGCCAACCATGTTATCACTGTTGAAGAATGAACTCAGTATTCTGTTCTGACTGCTTAAGCAAGGCGTTCTTCTTCATTACTTGCAGCTCTAAGGGAAGAAACATTATAAACTCAGACACAGAGCCTTAGTGTTACAAGGACTTTTCCAACTGTACGAAGCTTAAACATTTTTATAGTCTTTGGAGAAACAAAAGATGAAACGATGGTAGTAAATAAGCAAAAGAAATATGCCCAGTTGCATCGATAGGGCACGATGACTGAATTATGATGGGAACATTCTGGGACCAAATGACATTTTCGCAGCTAAATTAATGACTGCAATTGGTGCAGGTGCTTCTCCATTGTTCTGCCTCCAGACAGCGAGATTTCCCATGGGAAGGAAAATGTCTTATAATCCCTCAATGGAGCGATAGCTAGCCTACCCAGAGTCCTTTACAAGAATTTTCAGCTCTCTGGAAGCACAACAAAATAAGGTGAACCTAGAGTCCTGATCCTATACCACTTTAGCAAAACATCCTCATTGATTTCCCTTTTGCTTCTAGAATAAAAAGAAATCCTCACTCTGACCCTGAAAATCTCTCATGCTCTGGCTCCAACTGACCTTTCCAGTTTGAGTTCATTCTGCTCACTCCATCCCAATCCAAGTGACCTGGTAACTGTTCTCTGTATATGATCCTTCTGTCTCTTGCTTCTTTGTTATTCCCTCCTCGCCTCCGTCTTAGAGACAGCTTATAGCTCAGGTACTGTCTCCTACATCATTACTCTTCTCCTCTCAAAATTCCTTTCTATGTATTGTTATTGATGTTGCATCCTCCCCAAAGAACGTGAGCTCTCTGAAGGCAAGCAAGAACTTTCTCTCCCCAGTATCTGGGACCTTAAAGATGTTATTGTTGCTCAGTTACAGTTACTCACAACTGTGTCTGCCTCTGGGTGACCCCATTTGGGTTTTTCTCAGCAGACATACTGGAGTGATTTGCCATTTGCTTCTCCAGCTCAATTTACAGATGAGGAAACGGAGGCAAAAAGGGTGAAGTGACTTGCCCAGAGTCATACAACTAGTGTCTGAAACTAGATTTGAACTCAGGAAGGGCCTGACTGCAGGCCCGGCACGCAATCCACTACAGCACCATCTGGTTGCCTCATAAATTAATATTTGCTGAATTGAGGATAACTGGCTTTGCCATTTAAGTAGGGCATTTCTCCCTTTCCTTGGCTGGATGTGTTATACAAGTGTCTTCTCAAAGGACGCTTTTTAGATGAGTCACCTAGAGTTGAAGTTTGAATAGTGAGGTATTCTCTGCATGTGGTCTGGCTTTGTGTTAAGAGTAAGTCCACGGCCAGGGGCTCTTTTGTACACTTTTTAGCTAAGCACATAGAAGAGATTGGTAGCATTCTCATTTGTACTCATCCACAAATAAATTTATGATAACGTATAGCCAAGAGAGAATGGATGAGTGGCAAAAGTGGGCCTCTTGGCCATAGATGACTATTGATTTAGTCTAGGGAAGCTTCATTGGAAGAAAGTGGAGCTCTAATGTAAAAGGTAAGATTGGTAGAGAAAAGGGGGAGAAAGAAACAGTGAGGAGATTGGACCAAGCCTAATGTTTGGCTGCTAGGGTATGCAGTAGACTGGCCATAGGACTGGCAAACCTCAATTTGAATAATGCTTTAGACACACCTGCTTCCCTTACTATATCTGCTTTACATGTATCTACTTACAGATCAGTGGAGAAAGTAACGGGCCTGAAGTCAGGAGGATCTAAGTTCGAGTCTGGCCTCAGACACTTATTACCTGTGTGACCCTGGCCAAGTCACTTTACCATGTTTGCCTCAGTTTCCTCAGCTGTAAAATGAGCTAGAGAAGGTAATGGCAAACCACTCCAGTAGTTTTGCCAAGAAAAACCTAAATGAGTGCAGGACTAATCAACTAAAGAACAACTTGCTAAATGACCCTAGGCGAGTCCCTCTGCCTCAGTTTCCTCATTTGTAAAATAGAGATACTGATAGCACCTACCTCCTAAGGTTTTTGTGAAGATCAAATGAGACCTACTTTGGTGAAATGCTTTTCAAACCTTAAAGTACTGTATGAATGCTAGCTATTATTATGAAGATGAAGTTATTTTGGTCACATGGGAGCTACCAGCAGGGATAGAGGGCTGCTGGTCTTATTTCTGGGAAGTATGGAGAGCAAGGAAAATATTGTTGTGACCTGCATAGAGTAATTTGCTAAAATTAAAAACAGAGGAAAAACAAATTACCCAAACAGAAAAATGAAAAGGGAGAATTCACAAGGAATGGAGAAGAAATAAAGATATCAGAAACTACCAAACCCCAATTGGATTCCCCCCAAGAAAACCTAAGTGAGATTGACAAATACTAATGAAAATAGAAAATGCCCAGATTAACATACAGGAAATCGAAACCCTAAACAACCTACTTAGAGAAAGCAAGCTGTGAATGAACTCTCAAAGAAAAAGAATCCCCCAATCCAGATGGACATAAAAGCAAATTCTCTCCAACATCTAAACAACAAATAACTTGTATGTTACGTAAAGTGGTCACACAAATAAAGAAAGGGTGGCTGCTCAGTCAGAGAGAAAGAAACAGAAAGAAGACAAAATGACTATCACAAATATTGCTGCAAAAATATGATATAAAATGGTATCCAAAAGAGTACAGCAATATAGATTAAATTATTTATTTTGGCCACTTGGAATTTATGTCAGGAAGATAAGACTGGATCAACATGAACAAAATTATAAATATCATGAATCATTTTAATTAAAAAATTCTATTGAACCTGCTACCTCGTCAATGTGGCCATGACCCCTCTTCCCATGATACAGAGCACAGCCTATTCTGGTCAGCACTCGTTTGTATACGTCCTAAATCAGCAACAAGGGATCGCCACATTTTCTTTTGATTTACTACTCAGTTATCCCTTCTAGCCTGACTGTGGGAGGGTGGCTTTAATCAGTGCAGAGGGAAGACCTGGCTGGGGCCTTATTTGGAGGGGAAGAGCTAAGGGGCAAAACCCTGGGTCACCCTTAACTAGGATAGATCAAGGTGGCTGGAATTTCATAGGATTGCTCAGCTGTGGAATAGATGAAGCCAGAGGCCATCCCTTTCTCCATTGAGGCTGGGCTTCCCTAGGGCTTTAGTCTGATTGGTGTGGTTAAGGAGGGCCAGAGACTTGGCCTGGTCAGGAATCTGTGCCTTTGGATCTGAGCTGAAGCCAGCCAGCAGCATGATGGGAAAGGGCTTCTGGCCATCCTTCTATTCCATACTCTGTGAGACAGACTATCAACAATTGTATGAAAGAATGGTGCAAATCACTAATAATAAAAACAATGTAAAACAACTCTAATTTCACCTGGGAATGATGGCAGTAGATAAGGATGATAAAATGCTAGAAGAATATAGAGGGGCATCTTGGTGGCAACCATTGTGGAGACAGCAAGCCATGGAGTCAGGGAAACTGCTTCCTTACTTCAGAGGTGACCCCAGAAACTTTCTAGCTGTGTGACCCTGGGCAAGTCATTTAACTTTGTTTACATGGCAAAGTACTCCAGGATCTTAATCAAGAAAACCCAAATGGGGTTACAAAGAGTTGGATGGGACTGAAAAATGACTGAACAACAAGAAGAAGCTGTGAATCGATTGGTCCAACCATTCGGGAAAACTATGGAAAATTATTGATTTTTTTTAAAAGAAAAAATTAAGTGCTTACTATATACCAAGCAAGAAAAGTCACAAAACTGTAATTATCTCTTGAACCTGTGATTCTACTATTGTAGGTGCTATATAAATGCTTATCCCCTTCCCTTTCCCTACTGTCATAGGACATAAAATATTTTCAAAAGAAAAAGTATAATTTGTACAGAAACATTCGAAAAAATGCTCCATTTCATACCCTACCCATCAAATTAGCAAAACGTATGAAAAGCAGTGCAAGTCGACGCTGGTGGGACTGTGGAGAAACGGGTACTAATTCATTATTGCTATAGACAGGCAAGAATATTTCTTAGAGCGCATTCAGGCAGAGAGCAGGAAGAATTTCAAAAGTAATCATACCCTTCGATGCAATAATTCCATCATTGGGAATAGATACCAAAAGGGTTATTAAGAACAAACAGGGACAGCTAGATAGCACAGTGGATAGAGTACCGGCCCTGAAGTCTGATTTCAGATGCATCCCCAGTCACTTAACACTAGCTGTGTGACCCTGGGCAAGTCACCCCCAACTACCTTGCTCCCCCCCCAAAAAAGCCATTCAAAGATTTTCATAGGAACAATATTGTAAAAGTAACAAAAACTTAATTTTTTGTTAAAATGATTCATGGTATTTACAATTTTGTTCATGTCGATCCATTCTTACCTTCCTGACATAATCCCAAATTAAATGGCAAACAATAAGGAAATTGATGAATAAATTAAGATAGCGAATTTTCATGATGCAATTAAGAGTAACAAATTTGCAGGATAGAAAAAAAATCTGAAGCAACTCTGTGAGGTAATACAAGGTGGAAAAAAGGAGAATGAGAAAAACAGGCTAAATCCACACAAAAGAAAAAAATGAACAAGACGGATCAAAGAGCAGTCCCAAATAGCAATGTTTGGCTTATCCGTTAGCGCCCAATATTGTCCTGTGCTTTTGTCGAATGGGACGATGACAATTGACAACAGAGCAGCCAGAAAGGCTTGACTCTTTTGTTTGTTTTCTCTGCCAAAGAGACCGCTTTGTCCTTTGGAACTGACTGGACAAAAATCGATAACAACAAACTGATACCCGAGATACTTCAGGAGATGATATGGGAGCATTTAGGTGCCTTTGATGAATTCCAGAGCCCTCCCCGAGATGAATGGCATCCTCAGGTTCTCATCGCCTTGGCAGAGGGGATGGCTGAACTCTGTGGAAAGCAGGAGAGGTATCATAAGATGGGCAAAGGGCAAATGTCATCCTGATATCTGCAAAAGGGTAGCAAAGAAAGCCTGCAAACCAGAGGCTAGGGAGCATAACTTTAATGCCTGGAGATTTTTTTAGAATGTATTATTAGACTTATTTACTGAATGTCTAGAAAAGAAAATATTACCTACAAAGAGCCAACATGGCTTCACCAAAACCTGGTGGTGCCTTTAAAAAAAATTAAATCAGAAGGCCAGGAAATGCGATACATGTCATCTATATGGATTTTTGGCAAAGGGCTTAATAAAGGATCCCATGTTCTTCATGTGGGAAAGATGGAAAGATGCTGATGATCATACAGTTGATTGGATCTAAAAAAGTTGGATGGTCAGCACCAAAGAGTACTCACTGAATGGTTTGATGTCAACTTGACAGGAGGTGTCTAGTGGAGTGCCCCCGGGATCTGTGTTTGGCTCTCAGAGGTTAAACATTTCCTCAATGACCTGGATAAGAAGGCTATAGAAGGAAGGCTCATCAGATCTGCAGATCATACAAGGGTTAGCAACTGTAATTCATGACGGTCAGGATTTTAAAAGATCTTGACAGCTTGGGAAGAGAGGAGAAAGTTGAGGGGGGTGTGGAGGAGGTGTTTACAAACACACATCCCTCCTCCCAAGGGATCTATTAATAAACTTCAGGTGGTCTATAAACTTGAATGAAAATTATTACATCTTTTAGTCACTAAATCTCTAACTGAACTTTATAATCTTCTTCAATTCCTTCAAAATATTATCCTGAAGTGACTTGCCCAAGGTTACACAGCTAGGATGTGTCTGAGACCAGCTCGAGATTTGAGCTCAGGAAAATAAATCTTCCTGACTCCAGACCCAGTACTCTATCCACTGTGTCACCTAGTTGTCTACTCTAACAGAGCTAAATAATGATAGCGACAAAAAACAATAAGCCTTACTAGGCCATTTCTCCATGTACAGATGACGGATCAGAATGAAATCACAACACTTTGAAAAGTCTCTCTATGTGTATTGGGCCTTCACTGCTGCAAGGCAATTTTTGAAACCTTTTCCTGCTTCATTCTATCACTCTATAGCTTCTCTTTTAGGTGGTGCAGTAGAGTAGAGAGCTGGAATCAGGAAGACCAGAGTTCAAATCCTTCCTCAGATATGTATTAGCTGCATGACTTTGAGGAAGTCCTTAGATTAGAATTTTTGAGCTGGAAAGGACCGCAGAGCTCATTAAGTTGAGCCCTTCATTTTACAAATGAGGAAATAGAGACCAACTTTCCCAGGGTTAAACAACTAGCTACTGTCTACAGTTGGATAACTGACTGAGTCATTTAACCTCTCGAATTGCCTCAGTTTCTTCATCTGCAAAATCAAGACAAATAATAGGACCATCTCCCCGGATTGTGGTGAGGATCCAATGAAATAACATCTGATCCTCACTACAAGCAATTAAGGCAGATAGTGGAGCATAGAAGGGCCTGGTGTGCTACAACTAACTAACTTCAAACCTAAATTTCTCTAGCAGTATGAGTTCCTCCCACCCTCCTCTACCATCCCCTTCCCCTCCCTCTCAGTAAGAAATATCATTATTATTCATAAAAGTTTGATCCTAAGTGTAAGCAGTTGATTAAGGAACATGTTTTATTTTGTAACTGAAAGAAATATCCTACCGGCAACTCTGAAGAAATATTAAGGACATTGAAGCGAGTGGTCCCCTCAGAAAGTGTCCATTCCCACAAAGCATACATTTACTTTGTGTAAATTGTCCCTCACACTTCCCCAGGTGAGAGATGGGTCCCACTTCCTAGTACAGGCTTTCTACCCGAACTCTTTCCCGTTTCATAGCAGACTGTGAGTGTAACGCGGACTTCTCATTTCTCTTTTTCAGGCTACAAATGCACATGTTGAATGGGGCTCTACTTGCATTGCTTTTTCCCGTGGTGAACACTCGGCTGGTAAGTGCCGGAGAAGTACAAGCATCAGTGAGGCATAATATTCGAGCCCATCCCCTTTCTTTTTAGAAGATGAATTTAGGTATTTGCCAATTTTGGTGTACTATTAATCAATCAACAACCCACTTCTTAAGCACCTACTATGTGCTAGGCACTGTGAACTATGTTGCCTGATGGTGCTGGGTTATGAGGTCTCTGGTGGGTCCCGAAGATTGCAGCAGATAAAAGCTAAGCAAAATACTCAGTCAAAAGATCAACATTTATTAAGCACCTACTAAGTGCTAGGCATTGAGGATTAAGTTGCCTGTTAGTTTCACCTGGTTAAGCGAAAGGGTCTGTCTCTAAAAGGTTCTGAAGGTTTCAGTAGAGACCAGGCATAGGAACCAGTTAATCAATCAACAAATATTTATTAAGCCATTGTGTTAGGCACTGAAATACAGATACAAAAATGAATTTGTCCCTCCCTTCAAGGTACTTGACAGGATCATCTGGCAAGCATTTATTAAGTGCCTACTGTGTGCCAGTCACTCTGCTAAGTGCTTTACAAATATTATGTCTTTCTTTTTTTCTTATTAGTTTTTTATTAAAGCTTTTTATTTTCCAAAACATATGCATGGACAATTCTTCAACATTAGCCCTTGCAAAACCTTGTGTTCCAATTCCCCCCCTTCCCCCACCCCCTCCCCTAGATGGCAAAGTAGTCCAATATGTGTTAAACCAAATATTATATCTTTCACAGCAACCTTGGCAAATAGGTCATAATAATATGCTATAATGATATGGTAATCATTATCTCCTTTCTACTGATGAGGAAACTGAGGCAAACTGAGATTAAAGTGACTCTTCTAAGGTAACACAGCTAGGAAGTATCTGAGGCTGAATTTGAATTCAGATGTGAGAATAATCAGCTTAGGGATGATCATTAAATTTGGGGAAGCCAATGAGATCACTAAGAGAAATAGTGTAGTGGGAGAAGAGAAGAGGGCCCAGGATAGATAGCTCTGCTTAAGGGGTGTGATCTGGAGGAAGATCCAGCAGAGAAGGAGGAATTGGATGGGTAGGAGGAGAACCAGGAGAGAAGTGGTGTCCTGAAAACCTAGAGGGAAGAGAGTATCAAGGAGGAGAGGATATCAGTTGTGTCAATGGTGGCAGAGAGGTCTCGGAGAAAGAGGAAAGGTAACTGAGGCGACTGAGAGCTCCCTGGTGACTTTGTGGGGAACAGTCTCAGTGGATTGGTAATGTTGGAAGCCAAATTGTAAGAGGCGAGACAGTGGAGTCACCTATTGTACACGACCTTTTGGGGGAATTTAGCTACAAAAGGCAGAAGAGATTTAAGGTGATAGCCGGTTTGGAAGGATCAGCTGAGGGTTTTTTCAGGTTAGAGGAGCACTGGACATGCCAGCAAACAGGCAAAGTGAAAATAAGGGAGAGAGTAGGGATGATGAAGGAGCAATCACTGGAAGAGACAGGATGAATTCAAATCCAGTTTTAGGTGCTGACTAGGTGTGTGATCCTGGCCAAGTCACTAGAGCTGTCTGCCTCAAGCTCCTCATCTGTAAAATGAGGGTAACCATAGCACTTATCTCCCCGGGTTGTTATGGGGGAACAAATGAGGTTGTAAAGTGTTTTACAAGCCATGAATTGCCATGTGAATGCTATTATTGTTGTTATGGACTGTCCTGGCCAAAAATAATTTGCCACCAAGTGGTGCCAGCCTGCTGGAGATGGCTCTCTGGGCTATTGCTAGGATTGTTACCTGAATCTGCCATAGCCCAAAGCTTCTTTGTGTGTGTGTGTGTGTGTGTGTGTGTGTGTGTGTGAATTGAGGTTAAGTGACTTGCCCAAGGTCACACAGCTAAGAAGTGTGAAGTAGCTGAGGCCAGATTTGAACTCAGGTCCTCTTGACTTCAGGGCCAGTGCTCTATCCACTGGGCCAGTGCGCTATCCACTGGGCCATATAGCTTCCCCTAGCTAAACTTCTTAAACTGTGAATCATGACCCCTTCTGGAGTCTCATAACTGAATGTGGGGCCGTGAAATTATGATTTATTATCAATGAATGTTTGATTTGTGTACCTATTTTATATACCTACATAGCCAGGGTCATGCAAAATTTTCTGAGGCAAAAAGGGGTCACAAGTAGAAAAAAGTTTAAGAAGCCCTGATCTAGCCAACAAGAACCCACTGCCACGTTCCCTCTGTGATATGAAATCTGAGGTCTTTGTAGAGATCCCTTTCCCCTTAAAGTTTCTAGTATTAACCCAAGCGTAATAGAATTACTTTAAACAGACTTCCTTCATCTTCCACAAATAACCAGCTGTAGCATTTGAACTTGAACTTCCCCTTTGTCAAAGACAGGAGTGTTCTCAATGCTCTGGCTTTGCTAGCAGCTTTAAGATTTCTCTTCCTTTTCTCCCCTTGGTTTTTTTTCCCCCTTCTACTTCTCTGAAATATTCTTACGAAACTCTTTGTGAATTGGTCAATACACTTGTTTGTTCTTTCTGGAGTTCCTTGAAGTGTCAACTTTTCAAGGTCTGTTTACTTCCCAAATAACCTTCTCCTATCTTCACAGAGTATAGAGTTGGATGCTGGATAATTTGGACATTATGGCTTATGCTTCCTATTTTTGTAAAGGTTTTCTTCCCATTCCTGTAACCCCTCCCTTTTCCTGCTCAAAAACATTTTTGTAGTCCTAATTGTAGTTCCTCGGGGGTAAGTCCTGTCTTTGCTTCTCATAGCGGGCGATATTTTTTTCTTTATCCTTTGGCAATTTAATTATGATCTATCTAGTCATCTTCTATCTTGGGTTCTCCTTTGGATAATCCTGTGGAGTCTTCCTCGTGGTATTAGAACAAATTCTGAAATTTTCTTTGATTTCCTGAAATAGCTTAGAAATGCTACTTTGTTTTCTTAAGTCCTATTGGATATCAGTAATTCTGAAATCATTGTGCCATGGTCTACCTTCCATAGGCTAGGCTCTGACTAGAGACTACTTTGTTTTTTCCCAATCCTTTAAATAATGCAGTGATTTTTTTTTTTGATCTTGTATTTCCACTTGACTAGCTTCATCCGTGATTTCATTTTCTACCGCAGTCTTGCTAGGTGGCACTATGAATAGAATGCCAGATCTGGAGTCAGGAAGACCCAAATTCAAATCTGGTCAGAGGTAATTCCTAACTGCGTGACCATGGCAAATCACTTAAGCCTCTGTCTACTTCAGTTTCCTCATCTATAAAATGGAGATAATAATAGCATCTATCTCCCAGGGCTATCGTGAGAATCAAATTAGATAATAATTGTGTGTCTCGCACATAGTAGGTGCTAGAGAAATGTTTTTTTTGAGCTTTTGGATTGTATCCTCCCTTTAGATGAATTTCTTTTCTTTGTGTATGTGTGTATTTCCCAATTCTTGCTTACTTTTCTCTCTTGAGTTTCTCCTTCCTTAAAGCTCTTTATTTGGTCTTGTGATAGTCTGAGCCTTGCCAAATCTTGCATGTTTTTTTTTAAAAAGTATTGTTTTTCCACCTGGAGACATTCCTTGGGAAAGCTTTTATGGTGCTTTTTCCCCGTTTAATCTCCATCACTTCTGGTATATTAGCTAATCTAATTGTGAACAGCATTTTCTAAATGCTATTAATTAGCACCCTGATTTGTTAATGTTTTTTCTTGGGTGGTTTTCTAAACAGTTCTCTTCTCTTTGATGATTCTATTTGTTGAGGTTTTTTTTGGGGGGGAAGGGAAAGAAATCTTGAGAAATGTGGCTATCTACAAACATGCCCACGTCTCTTCCAATCTTTAAAAAAAACCATTTGATCTGTTCAGCTCCATTAGCTTTTGTCCTATCTCTCTCCTCTCTTCTGAGGAAGAAACTCTTTCAGAAAACCATCTACATTTATTGGGGAATAAGGGATGGGAATAAGAATTTATATAGTACCTACTGTGTGCCAGAGGGCAGCTAGGTGGCACTTCAGTGGATAGAGTGCTAAGTCTGGGGTCGTGAAGACTTGAGTTCAAACCCACCCTCAGACATTTACTAGCTGTGTGACCCTGGGCAAGTCACTTAATCCTATTTGCCTCAGTTTCCTTATCTGTAGGATGAGCTGAAGAAGAAAAAGGCAAAACACTCCACTATCCCTGCCAAGAAAACCCCAAATGAGGTCATGGAGAATCAGACATGACCAAAAAATGACTTAACAATGCCCGTGTGCCAAACACGGTGCCAAGTGCTTTATAAACCTTATCTTGTTTGATCCTTACAACCAGGTGAGTGCTATTATGATTTCCATTTTACAGTTGAGGAAATTGAGGCAAACAGGATAAAATGGTTCGCATGGCTGGGAAGTCTCTCCGGTGGGATCTGAACCTGGGTTTTATTGATTGCAAGGGCAGCACTCTTAGCCACTGTTCCACTTAGCTGCTTAGAGGTCGGTAGTTTTGACTTTGCTTCCTGGTATTAGAGATTCAACTTGTTCTGCTTGACTCCAGGTAGCAGAAGTAGGAGCAGTGGATTGGAGTGACAAAGAAGCTAACTGAGGCACGATCCAAAGATATGGACTGGACTTATCATCCTCTCTGAAATGGGAGGATTCTCTCTCAGGTGTGGCCATGAAGGTTCTATCCAATCCCTTCTATGAAATATTTCCCTGATTTCCCCTCCTTTTTTTCTCCACAGCTGCCCTTGGAGTTGGAAGTTTACTATGTTCAACACATCATGCTCTACGTGGTACCTGTCTATCTGCTGTGGAAAGGAGGTAAGGCTCATTCAGGTACATTTGGCCCAGTCTAGACCCCGTGGGGTCTTGGAAGAAGTGTCAACTCTAGGGTCCCCAGCCGGCTGCGTGAATGGGACAAGACCAAAGAAGAAAAATAGAAATGCTCTGGATTGGATTTAGGGTTATATTGTTCTTTACTTAAATACATATATGTATGGATATATAAAGCAGAGATAGATAGATAGATGTAAGATAGGAATAAAAAAAGGAAGGAAGAAAAGGAGGAAGGCTAGAATGTAGGTAGATATGTCCATAGCTGGTAGATAACTAACTAACTAGATAGGTAACTAGCTTGGTAGATCAGTAGGTAGGTAGCTAAGTGAACAGATGGATAGGAGGTAGAGAGATAGGAAACAAATGAATGGTTGTTATCGATAGGCAAATAATAGACAGACAGATGGCTAGGACAATTGTAAGAACAGCACCTCTCCCGAAATGAAGTACCGACCGCACGGAGTCAGAGAGGGAGGTCTCTCCTGATAAACATCCCTCTTGGGAGGTTTTTCTCCATTTGCCTGAGCAGTCTTAGGAACCGTCTCTGGCTTAGCATGGTCCACGCAGTTACAAATCAGGACAGAATGTTTATCTGGAGGAATTAAGAAATCAAATCAAAGGTGTGTTTGTCGTGTACAACAGGACAGGAAAGAATGGTCTTCAGAACCCAAAGGTGAGAGCTTAACCATGTGCGCTGGCCAAATTCTCCACTGGCAGCTTTAGTTTCTGGTTGGTGGTATTTCCAGAACAAAAAGCATTTGGCTCCTGATTATCTCCACTTGCACCTCCCCGTTACTAGGCAGTAAAGCTTCATCAAGAACGTGTGACCTTGGTTTTTTAGCTTTTAGATTAGCTATAGATTTAGGCCTTGGTTTCTAGTTTAATTATAGTTTAATTGCCATTTGAAGCTTAATTTCTTGCTTCTACAATAATAGTACTGTTCAGAGTTTGGGCTTTTAAACCCTGCAGACCTTCACGTAGGAAGATCCCACTGCTAATCCACCCCAAGCAAAGATTGTGCACTAGAGTTTTTCCAGTGGAGAAGGAGATTTGCCTCTCCAACCCCATCATTTCCCTAGTGACTATGAGCACGATGCCAAGGTGTGGGCTGTGGATGTGACCAACGAATAGAATGGAACCGGTGAACCTACCTAGAGGTCACATCAGTGAGTTGGTTCTTCTTGATGCCATCTTTTAGCTAAGGAAGGGGCAAAGCAGTCAGAAGCTAAGGAATCTGGAAAGAGAAGAAGTAACCACCATCCCAAGGGGCAGAAACAATACTCAACAGGTGGCAGAGAAATGAGAGTGGTTTGGATTGGATTGGATGTTATGGCCTTGGGTACTACTTGGTCTGTTTGAGCCTCAGTTTCCTCCTCTGTGAAATGGGGAGAATGAACCCTAAGGGTATAAAAACAGTGTTCAGAAATGAAATTGGACTAAATTGGAAAGCTCTGGGCCTGGCAGCTGGGTATCCATGAGAGACGAGAAAGGACCATGGCTATTATTCTGTTTCGACTTCAATTATAATCCAGATGGATAATGATAACCCCCGCTTTCCATGTATATCCTTGCCCATCAGCTTCACATGGGTCACGTCTGACCTGACCCAGTTTGATGAACACGCGTCCCCTCTGTTTAAGATGAAAAGGGGAGCGAGTTAGAGCTGAAAGGGGCCTTCCAGCCCAACCCTTTAGTTTACAGGCCCAGGACCACGCAGGTAGTTCTCGAATTTCTTTTTTTTTAATGAAATTTTCAAAATTAATCATTATTGATTTAAAATGTTTTTTTTTTCCCCTCCATTTAGCATTATCTTTCCTCCCTCCCCTTCCTATAAAGTCATGTCTTGTCAGAAGGAGGAGGGGTTGAGCTCCTTTTTCCTGAGAGGTAATTTGGCCCTTTTGCTCAGGGACAAGCCTGAGCAGTCAGTTACCTTACTTCATTCCCTGACAGATCAAAGTGGGCTGAGAATGGAGGAGAGGTGAATGTGGTGGCCGGGGGAGGAGACCAAGGCAGAGGTTGGGGGAGGTTTCTGGCTCTCTGCTGCCACCTGCTGCCCTCTCGAGGGATCAGCAGGCTGGAGAGAAAAGGCTTCCCCTGAGAACAGTAAGTGGAGATGAGTTGGTGGTGAATTGGGGGAAGGTTATTGTCCTGTTAATTAGGACATTGGAGGCTTTCTGGGCTTTTGCCTTTTATGAAGTATTTAAGATAACTACTCAAGAGAGCCTAGATATTTTTCCTGCCTGTAAATGTATTATCAGATGATCAGATCTGAGATCTCTAGCTGGAAGGCCTTCTAGTCCATTTTACAGAGGAGGAAACTGAGGCCCACAGAGTGCTAGTGATTCAGCCATAGGCTTCTAGCCCTAGAGCTGTAAGGGTCTACAGTGGTCACTGACTCCACATTTGCACTCAGGCCCTGTGACTCCCAAGTTCTGAGCTTTTGCCACTGCAGCCTAGTATCTGTAGTAGTAGTAGTAGGAGTAGTAGTAGTAGTAGTAGTAGTAGTAGTAGTAGTAGGAGTAGGAGTAGGAGTAGGAGTAGGAGTAGGAGTAGGAGTAGTAGTAGTAGTAGAGTAGTAGTAGTAGTAGTAGTAGTAGTAGTAGTAGTGGTGATGATAGTAGTAGTAGTAGTAGTAGTAGTAGTAGAGGAGTAGTAGTAGTAGTAGTAGTAGTAGTAGTAGTAGTAGTAGTAGTAGTAATAGTAGTAGTGGTGGTGGTAGTAATAGCTAATATTTATATAACACTCATTGTGTGTCAGGCACTGTGCTAAGCATTTATCAATGATTAATCTCATTTGAAATGACCCCAGCCTGGAGCATTACCAACCACCGTGATCAGGAACTGCTATGCTGCCCCATGCAAAAAAGAGCAATATTTCTCTCTCTACTTATTGATTAAGGCAACAGGGCTTCCTGAAAACTTTTCTCACTGGCCCTCCTACATCAAAGGCAGGACCTGGACCCATGGGAGGCATGGACCCTGCTGGTTTGTCTGCCTGACCTCAGCATCTGACCTGAGCTGAGAAGAAGGAAACAAGCATCTCTATAGTACCTACTATATGCCTGGCACTGCACTAAGTGCTTTACAAATATTACCTCATCTGATCTTCACAACCAGCAATGTTAACAACCTCCTCTTTTTATAGCTGAGGACACTGGGCCAGACAGAGTCACACAGCCAGGAAATGTCTGAGACTGGATTGAATCCAGATCTTCCGGCCTCCAGGCCCAGGCTGCAGGTTCTGTGCTACCTAGCAGCCTCAGGCCTAGCCCTCTAGCCACATGATCAAGACTTCAGCTGCTTTCCAGAGGCTCCCCTTCCTGGGGTCCAGGCCTTGAATGCAGAGCCAGCTCCCTCCTTCCTCTGATGAGCAAAACTGGGGGATTTCAGCTCCCAGTCATCAAAAATGTCAACGCTCAGTTGTCAGCCCCACGATTCTCTTTCTCTGCTAAAATGAGCCCACCAATAGTGGATAAAAACCAGCAGACAGACTTTCCTTACAGCCCGGGCTGCCAGGCCTGAGCCTAACTCAAGCCTCCCTTCTGGGGCCATTTTCCTGCCCTTTCACCACTCCGTAATCCCCAGCGAGCACCCGGGTCAAGCCCTACGCCAATCTGCTCTCTAAGTGCTTATCTGACTTCTGCTCCAAGGCCTCCAGTTGGGGAGTAAGGGAGAGGGGAGGAATCAGCCCCTGCCAAGGAAGCCCCTTCTGTTCTCAGACAGCTCCAATTGTTCATAAGGTTTTCTTGACATAAAGCCTCCGTGCTTTCCTTGCGTTCCTCTCGGTTCTACAGTCTAGGTCCAAATGGAGTCGGTCTGGTCCCTCTTCCACGGGACGCTTTCCATTACTGGAAGTCACCCATCATGTCTTCCCTGAGGCTGCTTTTGACTGGACATCCAGTCCTCATGGGGCATGGACGGGTAGGTCTCCACCGATCATCTTCCTCCCACTTTCCTGGTGGAAGTACCATTCGTATATGCTTTTGAACAATGGTTCAAATTCTCTTCTCAGACACCATCTTTCTCTCCAGCTCCCCCTTCTCGGATAATTTGCATCCTTCATTTTAAAAAAAATGGTATTCTCTTTTTTTCCAATTACACGGAAAGACAATTTTGGGCACCGTTTTTCTTACCAATAAGGACTGAGAAAACAACATAATGAAGAAGCCTGACTTTCAATAACAAAAACCATCTACTATTCAAAAGTTAACCAACCTCGAAATACACAGAGCCTGTCTTAGGACAATTATAAAGCTGTAATGAAAGGATATTACATGATGATTGATGGGTTGGCTCAATAAAGAGTAGAAAAGGTGCTACGTTCAAAATGGTTTTCCATACATAATGTAACACCAAAAGATTGCTTCGCACAACTGGTTAAAGCCATAATCGAATTTATATGGAAAAACAAACAGGCCTGTTGAAAAGAAAAACGAATCAAAGTCATCTTGGACTCCCAGGCTTGAAAGCATATTAAAAATTGGTTATCACAAGAAACTATCGGGAACAAGCGGAAAAAGGGAGAATGAAACAGATCAATGGAATAAATGAGCAGAGGCAGATGTCCAAGCAAATGGTGGGCCAAAGGGTATTGTTTGATAAGCCTGGAGAAAAGAAGGCTGGGGAAGGATTCATTGTTTAACAAAAGGACAGGAGGGGGGTGAAATTGGTTGGCAATTTGGTGGGGAAGTGATTTAGATCTTGCACAGTCTGCCTCAGAGAGTTCCAGCTTATAATGGCCTGAAACATTAAAAAAAATGATTAAAAAAAAGATGGAAGAAAATGGGATGAGGTTTGGAGAGGGGAAATGATATTCTATTCAGCAAATAAAAGGGAATTATTCAGGCAAGATAGATGTGCTTGATTACATTAAAAGAGAAAATTCTGTGTAATAAAAAAGCATAATTAAAAAGGAAAAGAAGAGACTGAAAAGAAATATTTATGGCAAATGCAGGAGGCCTGAATAAGGACAATTATCCAGCCTGCTTGTGTCAAAATTAAAAACTTGGCATATGTTATTTGTGAAGAGCTGCCAAACACTCACAAAGGTAACTTTTTGTCGGTATCTGTGGATTAATTGTGAGGCCGTGAACAAAATGTTGAAAGAAGAAAAATAGCTTGTTTCAAAAAAGAACCCAAACTCACTGTTTTCCTGACGTTAAGTCTCAGTTTACCTGCCTGTACCTTCCTTGCATTCTTCTTGGTTCTGCAATCTAGGCCCAAACTGAACAGACCCCCCACTGTGGAACGGATAGCGTGCCGGACAGGGTCAGAAAGGCCTCCGTTCATAGTCCACCCCACTTAGACACAAACTGTGTGACCCTGGGCAAGTCACCTCACCCCAGTGATTCACTTCATCTATCTGCTTCTAAAGTCATTTCCAGGATTTCATGAACTTGAAAAATCGCTCCAAGTTACCAGTAATTAGGGAAAAGCACATTCAAAGCAACTTTAAGGTACTATAGACCCTACCCACTGAATTGGAAAGAAATGAAAGGGATGAAAGTCAGTGGTGCTGGCCTCCAGGGGGAATGGGCCCCCTCATCCCTTGTTGGTCGAATGTACCAACACAGAGGAGAGATTCTTTGGCAAGAGCAATTTAGCAGGATATGGAAGGTTCACAAATAATCGTGTTCTTTGACCAAATAAGACCATTGTTGAGAATAAAGGGAAAGTAGATGCTTATTTGCATAAAATAGAGACAGAGAAAATCAGTGAATTGGGCTTGCAACTGAAAAAGCTAGAGAAAGAACAAATTAAAAACCCCCAATCAAATACCAAACTTGAAATCCTAAAAATAAAAGGAGAGATTAGTAAAATGGAAAGTAAAAAAAACTATTGAATTCATAAATAAAATTAAAAGTTGGTTTTATGAAAAAACCAACAAAATAGATAAACCTCTAGTTCATTTAATTAGAAAAAGGAAAGAGGAAAATCAAATTGTTAGTCTCAAAAATGAAAAGGGAGAACTTTCCACCAATGAAGAGGAAATTAGAGCAATAATCAGGAGTTACTTTGCCCAACTTTCTGCCAATAAATTTGATAATCTAAGTGAAATGGAGGAATATCTACAAAAATATAGATTGCCCAGATTAACAGAAGAGGAAATAAATTACTTAAATAGCCCCATTTTAGAAAAAGAAATAGAACAAGTCATTAATCAACTCCCTAAGAAAAAATCCCCAGGACCAGATGGATTTACATGTGAATTCTACCAAACATTTAAAGAACAATTAACTCCAATATTATATAAACTATTCGAAAAAATAGGGAATGAAGGACTCCCACCAAACTCCTTTTATGATACAGACATGGTACTGATACCTAAACCAGGTAAAACAAAAACAGAGAAAGAAAATTATAGACCAGTCTCCTTAATGAATATTGATGCAAAAATCTTAAATAAAATATTAGCAAAGAGATTACAGAAAATCATTCCCAGAATAATACACCATGACCAAGTAGGATTTAGACCAGGAATGCAGGGATAGTTCAATATTAGGAAAACTATGAACATAATTGACTATATTAATAACCAAATTAACAAAAACCATATGATAATCTCAATAGATGCCGAAAAAGCATTTGATAAAATCCAACATCCATTCCTATTAAAAACATTAGAGAGTATAGGAATTAATGGACTTTTCCTTAAAATAGTCGGTAGCATCTATTTAAAACCATCAGAGAATAAAGGGAAAGACGGAGGAGATGAGTATTTGTTAGGTGCCTACTGTGTGCGAAGTGCTTTGCAAATATTACCTCATTTGATTCTCCCAACAACTCGGAGAGGTTGCTGCTATTATTATTATTAGTCTCATTCTATAATGGAAGAACATTGAGACAAATAGAGATGAAGTGGCTTGCCTGGGTCCCCTAGCTAGGAAGTGACTGAAGTGATTCCAGTCTTCCTGACTCCAGCCCCCAGTTAGAATTTATTCACCTAGTTGCCTCTAATAAACCCTGAGTATTATTATTATTATTATTTTATTAAAGCGTTTTATTTACAAAGCATATGCCTAGGTAATTTGTCAACACTGACCCTTGCAAAGCCTTCTCTTCCAAATGATCCCTTCTTTCTCCCCACCCCTTCCCCTAGATGGCAGGTAGTCCAGTACATGTTAAATATATTAAAATATATGATAAATCCAATATATGGATACATAGTTATACAGTTATCTTGCTGCACAAGAAAAATGGGATCAAGAAGGAAAAAAAAAAACCTGAGAAAGAAAACAACATGCAAGCAAAGAACAACCGAGAGAGGGAGAATGCTGTTGTGGGCCGCACCGTGAGTATTATCATTTTAAGAAATCTGTTCAGAGATGTTCGGAGCACCATTGCACAAGAATATCATCATCATCAACAACAACTTCTGGAGTCAATCCTTTGTTGTCTAGCTGCTTTTCAGTTGTGTCCTACCCCATTTGGGGTTTTCTTGGTCAGGATACTAGAGTGCTTTGCCATTTCCTTCTCCAGCTCACTTTAAAGATGAGGAAACTGAGGCAATCAGGATTAAGTGACTTGTCCAGGGGCACACAGCTAGTAAGTGTCTGAGGCCAGAATGAACTGGAATGAGTTTTCCTGACTCCTGGTTCACTGCAGCGCCACCTAGCTGCCTTAGTCAAACTAAATGACCCATAATAGACAATGGTCAAACCAAGGGTGGGGCCTTAATATAATGGTATTCTTTCCTGCAAACTAGAGAGATGGGAAAAACAATTCTGCAAAGACTTTTGTGAGATAATGTAACACAAATAAAGCAAGAAATGCTTTCTAATTTCAACAATAGTAGCCAGTATTTCTATAGCACCTTTTATGTGCCAGCACTTTACACATTGCATCTCATTTGATCCTCACCAAAAAACCCAGGAGAAATAAGAGCAATAAGTGCTCTTCTTATCCCCATTTTACAGATGAGGAAACTGAGGCTTAAAGAGTGGCTCACCCAGGAGCACACAGCTAGTAAGTGTTTTGAGTGAGGGTTTTGAGCTCAGGTTTTCTGATTCTACCAGACCCAGTTTTCTGTCCATTGAGCCACCTGATCCCCTCTTCTTCGGGGGGAAGGATGAACAATTTCCCTTATCCCTGATACCAGTTATGGCTCCTGGTTAATGGGATGTTGACAACTGACAGTCGAGAGAAGGCTGAAGTGCCCAGGTCTTACTTTGCTTCTGTTTTCTCTGCCAAGGAGGACGATATTCGGACTGCAAAGAGCAGAACAAAAATGACTTACGGGGAGTTGGTCCCCAGATTGTGAAGGAAATGGTAAGAGAACTAAGTCTTCAGCTGCCCTGGTGAGGTTCGAGTCACCCAGAGCAGGACAGCTACATCCTCAGGTACCACAAAACCCGGAGGATGTGGCTGCTGAGCCAGCTCTGTCTGTGCTTATTGAAAGACCTTGGAGAATGGGAGAGATCCCACAAGACTAGGGAAGAGTGGGCATTGTTCCTGTTTTCAAAGAACGGAAGATTTTGAGCCCGGGAAAAATGCTTAAATGTAGAGATTTTGTGAACATTTCAAAAAGAACAATTTCAAAGAGCCAGCATGCTTTATTTCCTTTTTTGCCAAGGCTACTAAACCAGTAGGGCTGGAGGGCTAGAGAAAGCTTAGCTAGATTTTAGCCTGTATTTGATAAAGGATCCCCCATTCTTCTTGTGGTAAATAAAGATGGAGTGATTTGGGTGAGATGAGAGTTTGATTAGAAGTATTCAGAACTGGGGGCAGCTAGGTGGCTCAGTGGATAGAGTATCAGCCCTGAAGTCAGGAGGACCTGAGTTCAAATCTAGTCTTAGACACTTAACATTCCCTAGCTGTGTGACCCTGGGCAAGTCACTTAACCCCAATTGCCTCAGAAAAAAAGAAAGAAAGAAAAAAAGTCTTTCTCAGAAGTATTCAGAACTGACAGGATGCTCAGAACCAGAGGACTCATCAGTAGTTTGATATCAGTAAGGCTGGAGGTCTCCAGTGATGTACCCCAGGGATCTATCTGCACTTGGCCCAGAGCCGTGGATCATTTTTATCAGTGACTTGGATAAAAGCATAGATGTCAGACTCATCAACGTTTTAGACCACACCAAGCTAATAGTGAGAACTGACATCGGTTCCAGGAAGGATCCAGAAGGATCTTGACAAGCTAAGTAGAGTACTGAGCTAAATCTAATGACATTTGGAAGGGATAAATGTATAGTTTTACACTCGGATTCAAGAAATCATTTTTGCAAGTATGATGTGGGGGAGCCCTACTTAGACAGCATGCGGTCTGAAAGAGCTCTAGGGGCTTTTTATCGGACGACAGGCTCTAGAGAAGTTATCGGTGTAACATTTATTATTGTTGTCGTCCGGTAGCCCAAAAGACCGAATGCTATTTAGGGCCGCATTAAGATGGGCCTAGCGTCCAGGAGGGCAGCTAGATGCTGGACAGAGAACTGCTCTCGAAACCAGGAAGACTCATCTTCCTGCCCTCAAATCCGGTCTCAGACATTTACTTAATCATTACTGTGTGATGCTGGGCAGGTCCTTTAACCCTGGTAACCTCATCTGTAAAAAAAAAAAAACAAAAAAAAAACAAAACTGAAGAAGAAAATGGCAAAAATCACAACAAAGCAGGAGGACAAAGAGTCAGATGTGCCTCAAAAAGGATCGAACGACAACGACAGAACTGATGAAACTCGGGAAACCAGCGACTCCGTGGGGTGAACGAGAGGCAGAGACGAGAATATCTCCGAGCTTCCAAAATCGACAGATTGACTAACAGAATCTGACAATTTGACACCCCCTTGCCCTTCTGGCCTTATTAAATGTGACTGCCAAAGCAGACTGTTCTAAAGGCACTGATGTGCTCAGCCCTCCACGCCACGCCACGCCACGTCATTTCTTCCAGCTACGATTTCCTGCTTATTCTTGAATGGCCGAGAAGGTCACCTTTGACAGCGTGTTTTTCCCTGGTATCAATCCTCCTCCCCATCCCCACCCCCCCAGTAAGTAACGCTCTTCCCTCTTGCATCTTCGCTCACATCGGCCTCCCATGTTGTATCATAGAATCTTGTGTAGTAGATGTGGGGGTGTCTGGCTTATCCCCCAGTTGTTTCCAGAAGGCCTAAGACTGTGTCATATTGAAAATCGGTGACTCCCTGGGCAGCTAACACACCATAGTCACTTAATAAATATGTTATCCTGGATTTAGGGTTGGAAGGACCCTCAGAGACTAGTGAATCTAACTCTTTATTTTACAGATGAGGAAACTTAAGCCCAGTGAGGGGAAGGGACTTAGCAAAGTTGAGACAGCCAGTTGAGTGCCAGCCAGAGGCAAAATTTGACCCCAGGTCTTCGACCTCCAAGTCCAGCTCTCTGCACCTCGTGGCCTCTGTGTGAGGGGCTGACTGGGCACTGGAAGGAGTTCTACCCAAGGAGTTGGAAGCCTTTGATGGGCGCTATTCAGCCCATAATCTTGGGCACATTTCCTATCTGTACAAATTGGACAATAAATACAGGGCTGCCATGAGAATCAAATGAGATCAGCACTATGAAGGCCCCATGCAAGTTACCATCATGACTGTTATTAAGATAATTACCTCCGTAGGCGAGAGCCTTGTGCTTTGCCTCGGTTGATGATGGCTGAGAGCCTACTGAGCCCTCCCAGGCAGGCAGGCCAGGCCACGTGTTTCTTGGGGTGGGAATCATATGATCCAAGCATATCTGAGAGGGAAGGAGCCGATCTCTCACGTCTCAACAGGATTCCAGAGAAGCTAAAGGTCCCACGTTACTGTGGGTCAAAGGCCAGTTTCAATTATACAAGCAAATGTATGTTCCCTATTTTCCATGGGGCAGTTAGGTGGCGCTGCAGTGGATAAAGCACCGGGCTCCAACTGAGGAAGACTCATGAGTTCAAATCCAGCCTCGGATTCTTATTAGCCATGTGACCCTGGGCAAGTCACTTTACCCTGTTTTCTCCTCTAAAAAAGGAACTGGAGAAGGAAATGGCAAACCACTCTGGTAGCTCTGCCAAGAAAACCCCAAGGCGAGTCATGAAGAGTCTGATAGGACTGAAGTAACTGAACCATAACTTCCTAGGAGATTAAATGCTGGAGACTGTTGCTTTGAGAGTGGTGGGAACCAACTTGTGATTGCATTGATCTAGGGGAGGAAAATTCCATCTTCCAGCGCAGCTGGCTGGTTTCTCTGCAATTCACAGTCACAGCCCAGAGTGGTGGTGACTTGCCCAAGAACACACTGCCAGTTTGTGTCAGAGGAGGATTTTGAAGCTGGATCTTCCTGGATTAGAAATCAGCTTTCCATCCAGTCAGCCAACAAGCAGTTATTATGCACTTATGATGTTCCAGGCCCTATGCAAAGCACTGGGGATACAAGGAAAGGCAAAAATAGTGTCCTGCCTTCATGGACCTCACAGTCTAATGAGGAGAAAACATAGAAATAACTAGGTATGTTTAGTAGGAAAAGGACTGGAGTGAAGAAGATGGGAAGGTTTTTGAGCTGAGTGGTAAAGGAAGCTGGAGAAGTTAAGAGGCATGGGAGTGGGGCAGATTATTTCATGCAGGAGGCACAGCCAAAGTAAAGGTGTGGAGGCAGTAGATAGAGAGTTATGGGGAGTGTCAGCAAAGAGAGCAGTGTGGATGATTGTAGAGTGTAGTGTGTGTCTTTTTAGACATTTTAATTTTGAGATCTCAAGAACAAGCTGATAGCAGGAGTAGAGTTCCAGGAGAAAAAGAGATTCCTAAGTCATCTGCTTAGAGATTATATTTGAAGCCATGGGAGCTAATGGGATCTCCCAGAGAGTTTTGTTTTTGCTGAGGCAATTGGGGTTAAGTGACTTGCCCAGGGTCACACAGCTAGCAAGTGTTAAGTGTCTGAGACCAGATTTGAACTCAGGTCTTCCTGACTTCAGGGCTGGTGCTCTACCCACTGCACCATCTAGCTGCCCTACCCCAAAGAGTATTTTTCAAATACTTCATTAATATTTCTTCTTTTCCCCCCACCTCGTAACAAAGCAGTCAAACAAATCTCCTCATTGGCTAGGTCAGACATGTCTCTTTCATTCTGCACCACAGATACTGCTCCCCTTATTCAGAAAGTGGGCAGCCAGCTTCCTTATTGATCCTCTGGCACCATGGCCGCTTACTGGCTTCATCTGAATCTTAAGTTTTTCCCAGTTGTCTTTCCAACCTTGCGGTCATTAGGTCACCGCTCGCTTCCCTCTGCAGCAGTTTGTATAAGTCCTCCTTGATTTCATCTTAAGCCGTCCCTTCTGTCACTTCTCCGGGTGCAATAATATTCCATCACCTTCAGATGCCGTAATTTGATCAGCCCTTCCCAGTGGACGGGAACTGCCTTTGTTTCTGGGACACCCCCCCTCCCAAATGCTGTTCCGTGTGTTTCTGTATTTCTCTTCCTTTGGTCTCTTGGGTTTAGAGCTGGCCGTGGTATCTAGCCATAGCCTTATCCTTTCTCGCACCCCCTTTTCAGAATGTTAGGCGGGGAGCACCGATTATGCAATCGTGCTAAGCCCAAACCATGCCCCAAGTAGGTCCGCAGAGGCTGGAGGTCTGCCCTGACATCTTAGCAGTGACTAGCAGCAGAAGGGGTGGCAATTTTTAGACCCAGATAGATGGAGAGATCATGGGTTCTCTCATCCCAGGGCCGGGCTTTCTTGAAGGGCACGGGAAGCTAATTAACAAAGCAGGTTAGACCGGTGGGGAGCAGAGGCCATATTCCAGGGAAGGACCTGCCCGAAAAGCCTTGCCAATAACTTCTCTTTCGGCGCTTCTGCCCCTCCCGTGGGGCCTAGAACATTTACCACCCAAGTCTTACCTGGCCCCTTCTAGCTCTGGTTTTCCTCCTAAGCTGGTCAAGCCCAGAAAACTCAGCTCTCCTCCACTGGAGAGTGCTTCGTTATTTCCTGAATTGACAACCCGGTCCCATTCCTTGGTGTCCAGATGGGGAGACACTCCGAGGAAGAGAAATGGTTTTTCTGAAGCCATCCCAGTGACCTTTGTGGAGAATTTACTGGAAAGCAGAGCAGGAATGGTCTTGTTCTCATAGGGCTTCAGTCCGTCTTTCTGTAGGAAGACGGGAAGGAATATGCATGTATAAAGCAACTACTTCTGTGTGCCAGGCACTGTGCTGAGCCTCTTATCCAAATATGATCTCATTAGATCTTGGGTGATGGGTGCTATTATGATCCCCATTTTACAGTGAGACTTAAGTGACTTGCCCGGCGTCACATAGCTAGTGAGTATCGGAGGCTGGATTTGAACTCAGGTCTTCCTGGTTGTAGACCTGGTAGTCTATCTACTGTGCCCCCCAGCTGCCCACATAGGATGAGTAAAGGAGCTCATGGGAATATACTAAAGGACTGATTAGCATGGAGCTTCTCAGAGGCTCCTACCTCTAAAGCTAGGCCATCTGGCTCAACATTCTCATTTTACAGAGGGGAAAACTGAGACCAGGGAGGAGTGAAGCGACTGACCCATTCATGGTCACATGGATAATAAATATGAAGTGCCATCTGAACCTAGCTCCTCTGATCCCGATATCCTTTGACTTGCTACTCCCTGTTGGTGATGCTGTAAAAAATGAATGCTCCCTCACTAAAATAAAATTGGTTCTGGGGTCCATATTGAAACTCTGGGCAATCCTCTCCTTCCCCAAGCAGTCTCTGGATACCCAGTGATTGTTCTATTCTCAAATACTCCCAGAATGCCTTTTTTTTCCCAGCTCAGGATCCCCAAACTGCTTCATTATGACTCAGAGCCTAGATCACTTTAGGCTTTAAGTTGCCTTAGGATGGGTGCCAGCTTGGACCCAACCTGTTAAACCACCATAGGAGGGCACTGCCCTGGCCTAGGTTAATTCTTTTGGGGGATAGGGTGAGGCAATTGGGGTTGTGACTTGCCCAGCTAGGAAATGTTATATGTCTGAGGTTGGATTTGAACTTAGATCCTCCTGACTCTATCCACTGAAGTGCCACCTAGCTGCCCCTTTAGGTTAGTTCTTGAATGAGCCGTTCATGCCACGGAATTGAGGGGAGGAAAGGGAACTTTGCCAGTAACCAAGAAAATTGGGAAGTGGGGGACAGGGGTTGGTGTTGCCTGTAGCGTAGACTGAACCAGCTGAAGACGTAATTGGGAATTATTTAACAAAATAAGTAATACAATAAAACACAGGATAATATTACTTTTTAAAACTAAGTCAAGGGGCAGCTAGGTGGCGCAGTGGTTAGAGCACCAGCCCTGAAGTCAGGAAGACCTGAGTTCAAATCTGGTCTCAGACACTTCCTAGCTGTGTGACCCTGGGCAAGTCACTTAACCCCAATTGCCTCAGCAAAAAGCAAAAAAAAAAAACAAAACCTAAATCAAGCTGTGACCCCACTCCCCCCAGGGTTCTACTTGAGTTTGATCCCACTGGTTTAGGGCTTGGCCCAAAGACTGTACTCCTCTTTTTGTTAGGCATTTGTTAGGGGGTGGAGCTTCTGGCCCCCCTGGGACTCTGCAAGGACAGGAATAGAGGCAGTAAATAGGGAGATGACAAGGGCTCACAAAGTCCCTGGGTCATGACCCCCTTCTGACACACACTGGTTGGGTATGCAGAATGCTCATCGGAGCATTGGAGACCAGACTTCTTACTCTTGGGGGTGTCCTGGGCCCCTTGGGGCAGACTGGGGACCCCTTCTCTGAATTACATTTTTAAATGCCTAACAATTCCTACCGTGGCCACGTGTATCCAGAGGGAGACCTCTGGAGATGGAATATGGATTGAAGCATAGGATTTTCACTTTTTTTTCTTTCTTTCTTGTGGTTTTCCCCTTTTGGTCTGATTTTTCTGTATAGCATGACACATATGGAAATATGTTTATTTTTATTTATTTATTTATTTTCTTTTTGGTTTTTTAATCAAAGTTTTTTACTTTCAAAATATATACATGGGGGCAGCTAGGTGGCGCAGTGGATAGAGCACCAGCCCTGAATCAGGAAGACCTGAGTTCAAATCCGATCTCAGACACTTAACACTTCCTAGTTGTGTGATCCTGGACAAGTCACTTAGCCCCAGTTGCCTCAGCAAAAAGAAAAAAAAAAAGAACAAAATATATACACGGATAATTTTCAACATACGCCCTTACAAAACCTTGTTTTGGGGCAGCTAGGTGGCGCAGTGGATAGAGCACCAACCCTGAAGTCAGGAGGCTCTGAGTTCAAATCTGGCCTCAGACACTTAACATTTCCTAGCTGTGTGACCCTGGGCAAGTCACTTAACCCCAATTGCCTCAGGAAAAAAAAAACAAAACCTTGTGTTCTAATTTTTTCCCATCCTTCCCCCCCCACCTCCTGCCCTAGACAATAAGTGATCCAATATATGTTAAACATGTGCAATTCTATACATATTTGATAGAAATACATTTAGAAGAATTACCCATGTTTACTCTATATTGGATTGTTTATTTGGGGGGGAGGGGAAGGGAGCTCTGGAACACAAGGTTTGGCAAAAGTGGGTGTTGGTCTACCTCTTGCATGTATTTGGACAAATAAAATACTCTTAAAAAGAAATAAATAAAATGCCCGAGATCGCCAAGAAGGCCGATTATGTTGCAACACACTTGTCCAAGTCTTTATTTTCAAAAGCTCCTGGCCCTCCCTCACCTTAAGATCCCCACCGAAAGCTCTAATTATAGAGAAAAGTCTGCCGTCTGCTGGTGGAAGGTGCATCCGGCCCAAGGAATCATGGTTAAGTGCCATGTAAATAGAGGAAAGGACAGAATTGTGTGAGTAAAGCATAAGTGTTCCACAAAGACAAACAAGCCGTACGTAAGAGGCGGCCGGCCCCTTTCGTCGGCCCTTGTAGTCATTTCAGGCGTGTACTGCCAAAGCTTGCCGGTGGTTCTCCAGTTCTGTCCCAGGATGTGAGGAGTGGCCGCAGGCCAGAGTCTTTTATTTCCCTTCTGTTCATCTTTTTTACTTCCCAAAGCCAAGGAGCACGTCACGCTCTACCCAGATCCCTGGATTTCCTTTCTTCTCCCATCGGCTTTGGGCAGGAATGGCAGGTCCCTCTTCCACCCTGCCCTTCGGCCAGTGGGATTTGATCCTCTGACCTCAAGTCCAACCATCTCTTGATTTGCCTGCTTCCTGCTGGTCATGGTGGTGAAAATGGATCCTCCCTCACTAAAGATAGCTCCCATCTCTTCCACTGTTTTCCCGCACCCCATATGTGTTTTTTTTCCCTTCTCTTTTCTGGCTCTGTCAAGGTGATGTTTAACCATTGTCTCCTGGGCTCCTGAGTGCAAGTTTGCCATTGGGTAATTCAGTGTTGCTCTGGTAGCCTGGGGATACTTCCTTAGTTTGAAGTCCCCAGAAAATATGGCCTTCAATGAGGAAAATGGGGAACCGTGAGTTAGTAGAAAGAAGAGAATCTTTGAAATGGAGGACCTGGGTTCTGCTAATTACTAGCTGTGGGACTCTGGCCAAGTCACTTCCTCTCCCTGAGCTTCAGTTTCCCCATCTGTAAAATGAGGCGTTTGGACTTAATCTCCACCAGCGCCTTCCCAGCTCTCGAATCCTAGGAACTTTTGTCCCCCAATTACCTTGGGGGATGTGACAGCCGGGCACCTTAGATCCTGCCCCTTCCCAGTTCCTATATACCCTCCCCTCCAGTACCACAGCCAGGATCCCAGGAACAGGGCATTTAAATTTGGGCTCCATCATATTGGAGCAGGAGCAGGGATTCAGGGCCACATATAGGAGGTCTTCTTGCTCTTTCGGGGCATGGAAATGGGAATGGGTACAGGGAATTGACAGCACAGCCAGGACTCAATGAGTCAGTTCAGTGAAGTCCTCTTAAGTAGTTGCATGGATTCGAATCCACGCTATTCACTTAGAATTATGTAAATGTGGTCATTGGTTCCAACTCAGTGGAAATAATACATCGTACAATTTCTAATAGTAATAATAAGAATGAGAATGATTCGGGCTCGCCAGCCTGCTATATACTAGGCACTGTGCTAAGTGCTTCACAAAATATCTCACTTGATCCTTACAACATCCCTGAGAGGTAGATTTTTTTTTTTACAGATGAAGAAACTGAGGCAGTGACTTACCCAGGATCATACAGCTAATAAGTGTCTACCATTTGATTTGAACTCAGGTCTTCTCAACTCCAGGCCCAGGGCCCCCTAACTGCCTTTGTGATCTCTTCAGGGAGGCCCTAATCAGGGCCTAGCTATGGAGGGGAGTGTGCTCCAGTGGGAAAAGAAACTGGACACTGAGAGGAGTGCCGCTTTCAAATGGGACCCACGGGTGGTTCCATTCACCGTGGAGTCCCAGGTGTCTTCCATGTATCTCTCACCATTATCATTTCTCATGCAGGTGTCTACACTCCTGAGCCGCTCTCCAACTTTTGGTGGGCCCTCCTGGCGACCGGCCTAATGTTCTTCTATCACTTCAGCATCTTGCAATTCCTGGGCCTGGTAAGTGTGGGCAGTCCCAATGGCCTTTACCCCCGACCGATGGTTACTCCCAAGTCGCTATACTCTCCCCCCTTCCCCCGCCCCCGGGAGCCATGATTGATGAACGTCGCCTTCTATGGAGGGCTCGGAATCCTTAATTAATGTTTAGTCTTTAAGTCGCTTGGTTGTTCACTGTCCTTGGCCCGGGAGTCGGGCTGGATCTGGAGTTAAGCAAGTGATGTGCGGTCGAGAAGGATGCTTACTGTGTCACGCACTGGGCTAAGCCCGGGGGATACAAATCCAAGGTTTAAAAAAAATAGTCCCCAGACCAGAACTGACCAGAAAATTGAATGTACAAACACACGACTCAAGAGAAGCACAGAAAGGGAAACAGGGGAAATATATATTATTTAGAGGTTAAAAAAAAAAAAAAAAGATCATCCCTGCCCTCAAGAAGCTTACCTTCTAATGGGAGGAAGATGAGACCTGCAGACGGCAGCATCTGGAGAATGGGAGACGGGCTCATCTGGGCCCTTTCTCAAAATAGAGGTTTGAGGAATCTCTTCCCAATGGTTGAAGAGTGGGATAAGGTGAAGGGAAGGGACAGCTGAGGTGTGGTGGCAAAAGAGAGGTGTGGGGTAAGATCCATCCTTAAACATTTACTTGCTGCATGACCCTGGACAAGTCACTAATCTGTCTCTGCCTTGGTTTCCCCATTTGTTGTAAAGCAATAACACTACTTATGGTATACAGCTCCCAGGGTTGGCATCAGGTCCAAATGAAATAATGTATGGAAAGCAAACTCCAACGGGCTATATAAATATAAATGATTTGATCTTTGCCCCAAGGAGGTCAAAGACAGAGAGAAGGGTCTTATGTGATAGTAATAGCTAACATTTCCATAGCACTTCGAGGTTCACGTAGTAATTGATCTTCTCTCACTTGGCCTTCACAACAACCCTGGGAGGGAGGTGCTAGTGTTATCCCCATTTTACAGATGGGGAAACTGAGGCAGGTAGCAACAAAGTGACTTGTCTGGGGTCACACAACCACTAAGTATCTGAGGTAGGATTTGTACCCAGGTCTTCCTGCTCTAGGCCCAGCCCTCTATCCGCTGCAGCACCACCTAGCTACTTCTCACGTAGCAAGCCTTTTCTGTGGTAGCAAAGCGAGCGCCCGTCCAGTAAGGCCGGGCAGAACAAACTGCCACCCAGCAGCGTGCCGTGTGGCGTGACACAACGTGCTGGGCCACGGCTGTGCCGTGGGAGCTGATGAACAAGAATTCAGAAAAACCTGTATGGATGGAGGCAGAATCCACACTCACTACACTGATGGAAAGGAAAACAACACTATCGGGCATCCCCAATCGGACTGATTGTGACGACTCGCCTTGATCCTAGACAACTGACGGAGAAGCGCACTGTCCTCCTCTTAATAATAATAGAGAGGCGGGGGCCTTCACGGGCAGAACGCTGCATATACTGCGGTCGTTTGTCCGAGTTTTGCTTAAATGTTTTTCTCTGTTATGAGAGGAGGCTGAATGAAGTAGAGGGAAGAGGGTAAATTGGGAAATGATTATAGTGTCCGTCCGTCCCCACAAAAGATATTAGTAAACCCTCTTGTGACCCTTTTTCCTGTCCCTAGGGAAATTGGATATCCTGTCTGGCCAATCCGGGCAGAAAGAAGGAGTTGTGGATATAAAGTTGTCACAGAACTGGGGGCCTTCGGGCTATGGGGAGCAGAGTATTTCGGTGGGGGGGGGGGAGCTAATTGAGAACTTTGGGATCCAAGCAGAAGTCACTTGCACAAAGCTCTCCGGCCCCCTCGCTTTGAGTTAGTGCTTGGGCGAGGTCCCCGTCGGTGAGTACCCATTGTCTCCCTCTTGTCCCCACAGGCCACCGAAGTGAACCTCAACAACATGCTGTGTCCGGCCATTTCCGATCCGTTCTATGGCCCCTGGTACCGGATCTGGGCTTCGGGTCACCAGACCCTCATGACCATGACCCACGGCAAGCTGATCATTCTGCTGGCCTCCACTGCCAGGCCCATGTTCAAGTACCTGGTGGATTTGCTCCGCCTTCCAACCAAGAAGATTGACTGAAGTTGGGCCTCCAGACCTGGAGAACACTCCTTTCTTGACGCCGTCAGGAAGTGGGGGATTGTGTGTGTCGTGTTTCTTTCTCTTTCTGTCCCCTCGCTCTCTCCCGTGGTTCGGGCTGCCCGGGCCTAAAGCCGGGACTCCTGGGTCTATTCCTGTCCCCCCCACCCCCCCCCCACTCCCCCGTCCTGGTGGCCTTACCTGGGGAGGCGACAGCTGATCTCTCTTCTCTTCATGCAGGTGCTTTAGCGACAGCTCTTTGAGGAAGGAAGGTGCTACAGCAGCAAAACCACGCAAACTTGTTTCCACTGCCAGGGACGCCCAGGCCCGTCCTATTCTGTTAGCACAGCCCCCATGGTGGGATCATACCTCATTTCAGTACCAGCAATGAGCCCGGGGTGGGGGTGGGGGGGGAGTTCCCTAAATCACAGCCAAAGTAGGCTCTGGGCCAGCCTGGGATCACCTATTCTGAGTTCTAAATTTCTGTTAGGGGGTAGGGGGTGGGGGGCACAGGGAAAATGAGAAGACAGAGTTGGGGGTTTATGGGGGGGTGTTAGGGAGCAGTCTGACACTCGGCAAATCGTTTCTCTAGGGCTCAGTTATTGTCTGTAAAGTTAAGGGATTGGACTAGAATACCTTCGAGGCCCCTTCTCATTCGAAATCGCTAATTTTATGGTCTGATGTGGGACCCTGGGCCAGTCGCTTCCTGTTTGGGGGCCTGTTTTTGCGAGGGAGGGAGGCTGCCCTCCGAGACCCCTTCCAGCTGGAGAGCTAGCATCCCATCTCTAAGTAGGCGCCTCGTTGCCAAAGGGTGGAGACCGCCACATAAACACTCTGAATGAGCGCGTGGTTCTCCTGCCACCCAGTCTCAGGGGTAGAAAGGAAGGTGCGGTTCTGCAAACTGTGGGGCTCAGTCGAGGCCTCTCGCTTTAAACGGGTGAATCTTGCAAGGAAGAGGGACTCCGGAGGCTTTCGTGATGTGGAGGCTGGCACGTCCCACGGGCCAGCAGAGAGGACGCTCGACTTGGCGTTTGAAGTTCCAAGGGTTTTTCCCTCCTGCCTCAGACACTGAGGGGACCCTGAGCAAGTGATTTCATCTCTGTTTCCTTATTGCTAAAAGGAGACTCCTCTAGCACCTGCCCCCAGAGTGGAGGCTAGAATGTGAAAACGTAGGGAGAATACTATAGGAACATATGCTATTATTAGCGATAATATGGCCAGCGTTACGCGCGGCCCGGTTATTTTGTGAGACGCCCCCTCGGCCGTCCAGGGCTTTTGTGAGATGAAGCTGTTCCTGGTGGTGTTTCCCGGGGCCGTGTCCCTCATCTTCGGCCAGCTTGGTTTCTGGGGAGCGTCCCCACGCTCCCGGGCCCCGGGCCCGCGGTCGGCCTGAGCTGTCAGGGGAGGTCACTCATCTCCGTCACGTGTGTGTGGTCACGAGACTTGAAAGATGTATCGGCCACAGATGTATCTCAGGAAAGAAGGTGGCGATTCACCTTTCTGTGAGTCCCCGTTCATCCAAAATGATTTACTTAGCAAAGGGGAAGGCCCTCGAAAGGCTCATCCTTCGGGTCCTCCTTTGGGGTCATCCTTCGGGGTATCCTCCGTAGCCTATCCTAGTTCTAATGTGTTTACCATTGTCTGTATTATGGACAGAGAAAGCAGTGATAACAAAGGGGAAGCTCGTCTCCGAGCACATCCCTCTAGGCAGAGAGCCCGCTTTTCTTGCAGAAAAAATGCATTCTGGGGGAGCACCCGTTGCTCCGGCTAGCAGCCGAGGTCTTGGGTGCCCGGGTCCCTCCTCATGGTATCTCCCCCGGCTTTCTTGACAGTGCCAAGCTATCTCCCTAACCCTTGGGGCCAAGTTTCCACGTGCCAGTTGATGGTCCTTGCTCCTCACCATGTGGGCAAAGTGTGTCCGGGTGCAAAGGGAGGCTGCTTCCTTCAGAGGCCGAGAGCTCCGAGGCGCTCTTAGCCGCAGTCGGTGGTATATGAGAAGCACCCTTTGTGCAAGGAGGCAGGTACGGGTTCATGCGGGTCAGCAACGACACCCCCCTCTGCACACCCTCTCCCCCCCGCCCCCCGCCTCCTTCCCCATCTCACGCCTCACACGGCTGGGTAGACCGGGGACCTTAGTGGAACTGAGCACTCCTACCAGACAAGGGAATTACGTTTGTTGAAGCCAAAGTCAGGGTTTGACTTAACTTTGAGAATCCTGGGATTGATAAACCGGGACCTTCCCCACGATTAGGGTGACCCGTCGTCAGCCCTGCACCGGAAGTGAGCTGGCTTGCTCACTCAGGGTCTCTTATACCCCCTTTAAATTGAAATTCTTCCCGTCCCCTTCCCCCTTTAAGAGTTGGTGATTTTCAGTTTTTTTTTTTTTTTTTTTTCCAAAGGAGGTGAAGGGATGGTAGTGTTGCATAGTGGATAGCATTAGGTCAACCTGGGCACAAGGCCCACCTCTGATAAGACATGGCTGTGAGCCTCTGGATCAGTCACTTCTTTCTGTGCTCCAAGATCTGAGGAAAACCAAATCAGAATAATGCTCCTTGGCAGGTAGAATGTATGGTGGGGAGAGTACCAGATTGGGGGGCAGAGGCTTTGCCACTTACTCCTGGGGACCCGTGCCAAAGCATGGAGCTTCTCCAAGCCCAAGCCTGGCTCTAAAACTCCTATGTTATAGAGTGGGTGCTGAGCTGAATGGACACAGATTTCCCTCTCCAGGGAATCATGGGATAGATGGCTTTGTGGCCCAAGCCAAATCAGGTGTGGGCCACGAAACCGGAAGGTGGGATGGTGCTGGGGAAGGCGGGAAAGTAAGCCTGGCCAACCTGGGCTGGGTGCAGCCCCTGCCAGCTGCAGGCTCTGAAGCCCAAGGTCCCAGATAGGAAGGGAAGGCCCACTCCCCACTGGCTCTTTTTGGCAGCCGTCCGGTCCCGCACACGGGCCTGCTGCTCATGGCTTGGCTGGGATCATCACAGACCGGGCCCTCGGGGAAAGGCTCACTTCCCGTTTTGTTCCATCTCCCCGCAACCCACTTGCCTTTACTGAATATGAGAACGAGCAGGGCAATGGGCACAGGGAGAAACCCGCCAACTCCTTCCCTGCCCGAGCCAAAGGCAGGGCTCTACGCTGTAGAGGCTCAACAGCTCCATCCAGCGCCGCCTTTGCAGTAGCACTCCCAGTACTTTGGAACCCACAGGACGAGCAAATGGCATCGGCCACGCCGGGCTAGCCCTCGGCGACTCCCTCGGGCCCTTCCTCCGCCCATCCTCATCCTCCGGAACTTCACTTGTTGTTACTATTGCCGTTGTCGTTGTAAAAGTTTTCGTAAAAGTGTTTTCTTAAGTTCCGTAAGCTCTGGACCCCACTCAGGTCATTCTTTTGGAGTCGTTAGCCTCGTAGCCGGGGCCGTTTCTGTTTCCGAAGCTCCCTGAGTAAGGTGGGGCCTTCACTGGGGACCTATCGTGCAAATGTTTTGTAGGGTGACATCATTAAACGATTTATGAGAACCCAGCTGTGTCCGCCTCGTTTCTGTGAAAGCTCTGGGGCCTCCAAAGTGGGAGAGAAAAGAGGCCAAGGACTCGAGTCACCGACTTGCTGCGCAACCTTGAACACATCCCAACCTCTCTGGTTTCCTTCCCTGAAAAATGAAAATGATAATGGCCAGAAAATCGAAGAAAGCGTGTTACGAACTTAGAGCACCATCCAAACAGCAGCTCTTACTCACAGCTTTTCCCAAGATCCCGTGCTAATGCTCCCAAGGGCACAGAGCAGAACTTCTCTATGACCTGTGTAGACCTGGTGACAAATTGATCACCTGGTCACTGACCCAGCCTCCACAACTAGCTCCACCATGAATTTACACAGGTTATCCTCCAACAAAAGAGCCCCCAGTTCCTCATTTGCAAAATAATGGAGTGGGTGGAGAGGGCCTCCAGAACTCCTTCCAGCTCTGCATTTAGGACTTCATGGGTGACCTTAGACCAGTATCAGTCCCTAGAAAATGAGATCTCTGAAGATCCTTCCAGCTCTATCTAGCTCCATGAGCTGATTTTGAAAAGAAGGGACAGCTAGGTGGCGCTGCAGTGGATAGAGCACTGGGCTTGGAGTCAGGAAGACTCTTCCTGAGTTCAGATCCAGCCTCAGATGCTTCCTACCTGTGTGACCTTGAGTGAGTCATCTCACCCTGTTTGCCTCGCTTTCCTCATCTTCAAATGAGCTGGAGAAGGAAATGGCAAACCACCCCAGTATCTTTGCCAAGAAAACTCCAAATGGGGGTCGCAAAGAAATGGGGTCACAGAGAGTCGGGCAAGACTGAAAAATGACTGAACAACAAAAATCAGAAAGAAGGACAAGGAGTCCCTTGTTCCTCCTGACAGATTCGACTTTTTTTCAAGTAGAGTACTTCATAAGGCAGAGTACACAGAAGGCATCAACCAATAGTTGTTTTGATCCAGTTGAAACTTTTCCCATGGCATTTGTGATGGGCTGCGAACCCCTAAAGACTTGCCTAGAGCAGCACAGGGGTCCCAGGAAATACGCGGTACTCGGCCTTGTTTCCAGCTAAGCCTAGAGGACCCCAGATACGGTGGACCCAACCTTGTTTCCCAACCAGGAAAACTTGCTATTTTATTATGAAATCTTATTTATTTCTTTGTTTGCTCATTTATCTCTATGAAACCTTACTGTTCTACACTGTCCCATCTTCTGCCCCCGTCCCCACCAGACGCTCTCCTTGTAGTCTTTACTTTCCTCACAAATAAAATAAAGACATTAATTAAGCAAAAGTTGTGTGCTAGGGGCTGGGGTACAAAGACAAAAGTAAAATAGTTCCTGCCCTCAGGGAACTTACAGTCTAGTCAATCAGTGTTTATTTGGCACTTATTTTATTTTATTATTTTTTTACTAAAGCTTTTTCTTTTCAAAACATATGCATGGGTCATTTTTTGACATTGACCCTTGCAAAACCTTGTGTTTCAAATTTTCCCCTCCCCCAGATGACAGGTAGTCCAATATATGTTAAACATGTTAAAAATATATGTTAACTCCAATATACATATATACATACATATATATATATATATATACATATACGTATTTATACAGTTATCTTGCTGCACAAGAAAAAATGGATCAAAAAGTGAAAAAGAAAACAAAACACAAGGAAACATTCAGTGTTAAAATGTTGTGGTCCACACTCAGATCCCACAGGCCGCTCCCTGCATATATATGGCTCTCTTCATCACTGAACCAATTGGAACTGGTTTGAGACAATTCTTTGTTGCAGAGAGCCATGTCCATCAGAATTGATCATCATATAGTCTTGTTGTTGCCGTGTATAATGATCTCCTGGTTCTGCTCGTTTCACTCAGCACCAGTTCATGCAAGTCTCTCCAGGCCTCTCTGAAATCATCCTGCTGGTCATTTCTCACAGAACAATAATATTCCAGAACATTCATAGACCATAATAGTTTCCTCAACTGTCAAATGAGCTGGAGAATTAAATGGCAAACCACTCCAGTACCTTGCTCAAGAATACCCCAAATGGGGTCATGAAGAGTCAGACAACAACATTGAACACCAAGCACTGTGGGAAATCCTAAGAAAACAAAGAAATGGTCAATGACCTTTCTATGGAGTGTTCTGTATTCTCAGCACACTGCCTTGCTTCCTAAAGGGATGGGCACTGGGCCTGTGGTTTCTTTGGCATAAGGAACTTCCAGGGGAGGAAACCCCCTTTACCAGTGTGTGCAGTGCCTTTTCTGACATGTATAATCTTGAAGACTTGCCTAGATGTGCATTGAGGGATTATACCTTGCCCAGGGGCTCCCAGCTAATATGTGCCAGGGGTGGGACTTGAATTCAGGGCTTCCTGACTCCAGAGCAGAGATGTCAAATACCCTTCCCACAATCCTCCTGAGCCAGACTAAGATGTCGTTGGGAAATACTTAAACAAAATAAGTGAAAACAGAATAAAACACGGTCAATGTTACCGTGGCTTTTCCAAATCAGCCCGTGTCCCGCAGCGCCCCCATTTCTATTTGGGTTGGACAGCACTTCGCCACACCAGGATGTCTGTCTTGCTTAACGAATAACTGCTCACCAAGTGGTTATTGGTTTGAATCGACCACGAGCAAATACAGGGGAGCAGAAGGTTAGTTTCGAGGTGGGTTGCAAGTTATTGCTGGCATTTATACCAGCTGGACATCCCTTGGGCAAATCCCTTTGCATCATTGGGCCTCAGTTTCTCCTCATATAAAAAGGGTGGATTATACTCCGAGGTTCTCTTTGGACTGATTCCAAGCTTTTGTTTAGAACAGAAATGAAAGGCAACGTGGTATATGTGGAAAGATGACTGAAATCAGAGGACCTGGGTTCGAATCCCAATTCTGTCACTTATTATCTGTGACCTTGGACAAGTCACTTCCCCCCTCATAACTATAAACTAAGATGGACTAGATGACCCCTCTAAAGATGCCTTCCAGCTCCGGCTTTATCACCCGGTGAATCATGACCGAATGTCAGTGCACACTGCCACTGCCATTGGTTAAAGAGCAGCTTCATCATTGCGAGGCACACTGACTCTGCTCCCCTGTCAGGAAGAAGGCCAGCTGGTGATTACCGGCTATAACCACTTCCCAGCCTGCCCTGTTTGTATAGAGTGCTTATGAGGATGGAACTCTTTTGTCCATCCCCCAAACTCTGGGCGTCTTTAAACAACCTTTGAGATATTGATTCGTATATCTTTAGACGAGTCTCCATCTGGCTGCTCCTTGATCCTCTCTCCCTCTGAGTTTCTGCCTTTCCTTCCCTGCTTTCCCTGAGAAGCCGCTAAGACTATATTTCCCCTCTAAAGGATCTGCTCGTGATGGAGATCTTTGCTAGCTTCTTTCTAAGACTAAACCTGCTATGAGGTTACTCTCTCCTCCCGACCCCTGCCATGGCGCCTTCCCTTTAGCTGATCCTGATGAGTCTGTTAACCTCCTCTATGGATCGACCCCACCAGTCAATGGCGTACCTAGTCCTCCTTTCTACTGAGTGATTGTGAGTTCCACTGAGGAACTGGTTTCCCGTGGGCTCTCCCACTCTCCGATTTGCCATTCCCGTTGTCTGTTGCACCCCTTCGTTTTGTCTGTAACCCCTTCCCCTAAATAAATCCACCTTTGGCCAAAGAAGAGTCAGTGGTCTGTGCATTATGGTGCCACCTGGTGGCCAGAATAAAGCAAAAAAAAA
>JAJPUD010000102.1:868116-890909 GCA_023553655.1 Myrmecobius fasciatus | reverse complement strand
TTTTTTTTTTGCTTTATTCTGGCCACCAGGTGGCACCATAATGCACAGACCACTGACCTTTGCAATGAGAAGTTGTGTTCATTGAAGTCTGACTCTTCAAGACTCCCCCAAGAATTGGGAGTTTTCTTGGCTAAGATGCGAGAGTGGTTTGCCATTGATCTGAGTTCAAATCTTAACTTAGACGCTTACTAGCTATGTCAGCACGGCTTAAACGGTCTACTCGTGACCCCTCTTTGCCCACAAAATGTTTATGTGACCCCAGGGGTATAGATCCACAAAATAGGTATGAAAACCAAAAGTCTACTGCCAATGTGTCATAAAGAAAATTATTTAAAAACAATTCTTCGGTATACAAACGTTAATTAAAGACAAAGGCAAATCTGCCTACTAATGAGATGGATGCTATTTTATTTTATTTTATTTTTGCTTTTTGCTGAGGCAATTGAGGTTAGGTGACTTGCCCAGGCTCACACAGCTAGGGAATGTTAAGTGTCGGAGACCAGATTTGAACTCAGGTCTTCCTGACTTCAGGGCTGGTGCTCTATCCACTGCCCCACCTAGCTGCCCCCGCTATTTTATTTTTACCTAAAGAAGTCAATCTTTGATTTGAATATTGAATACCTTTTACTGTTACGGTGCCGTGACTCCATTATTGGAATATGAGCGTTGAGTTGGTAGAAGAGGAAACGGGGGAAGGGAGAAGGTTGACATGGTGTTCAGACAGTAGCAGGCTAGATCTTGGCCCAACTACAAATGGACAACCCTCCCCGATCAGCGGTAGAGGGCCCCAGGATGGGATCTGGAGTGTCAGGTGGGAGGCTGAGGCTTCAGCAAGAACATGACTGGAGAGAGCATGCTCGGATCTCAGTTGGGGATAGAGGTGGACAATGGCTAGAAAGAGTGTCTTTTCAGTTGTTTTTCAATCGTGTCTGACTGGTGACCCCCTCTGGGGTTTTCTTGGCCAAGATACTGTAGTGGCTGACCAGCTCCTTCTCCAGTTCATTTTTACAGATGAGTAAACTGAAGCAAACAGGCTGAAGTGACTTGTACAGGGCCACACAGCTAGTAAGTGTCTGAGACCAAATTTGAAATCGGGGCTTCCAGACTCCAGGCCTGGCTCCCTATCCCTAGTACCGCCTAGCTGCCCACTGCCTCTTCCTCTCCCCTCAGTTAACGTTCCATATACTCTACGGATATTTACGTGTTCATACTTCCCCCAAGGGAAGGTTCGGAAGCTCTCTGAGGGCAGGCGCCGCCTCATGCTTGTCTCTTGGGCACCTAGCGGGGCACCTGGCCGAATGCCAGGTGTTTAATAAATGCTCCTGCATGACGGTGGTCAGGCCAGCTTCCACCCGTCAGCTTTTCACTTGTAAGGCCCTTGCGGCAGGAAATCCCCTGCTTCCTGAGACATCTTGTTTCCTGTTGGAGTGTTCAGACCTTAGAATCATGGGACCTAACTGAATTTTGGCTCATATTTGAAGGCCTATGAAATCTTGGGTGAGCCCCTTTAGCGACTAGTTCTAATTGGCAGGAAGCTTTTCCTTACGTAGAGTTGAAATCTGCCTCTGCAACTTTATCAAAGGAGATCATATTTGTAAAAAGTACTTAGCAGTACACCCTGCATATGGTATAAATTTGCTATAAATTTATATGGCTAATAAATTCATTTTAGAAATAAATTGAGGGGCAGCTAGGTGGCGCTATAGTGGATAGAGCACCAGCCCTGAAGTCAGGAGGACCTGAGTTCAAATCTGATCTCAGACACTTAACATTCCCTAGCTGTGTGACTCTGGGCAAGTCACTTAACCCCAATTGCCTCAGCAAAAAGCAAAAAATAAAATAAGAAATAAATTGATAAAATTTGATGTCAAATTTATATAAATGCTTACTCCCAGTTCTGCCCAATGGGGTCATGCGAAACAACATTAAGTCCCCTCCCTTGTGACCATCCTTAAAATATTTACAGTTGTCATGCTACTCATTGACTTGACAAGCATTTATTAAGCACCTACAATGTGAAGGGCACAGGGGACACAAAATGGTTTTTTAGGTTGTGTCCTTGCCTCCAAGATGTTGATAAACTGGACAGTGTCCAGAGAAGGCAACCGGGATGGCTAGGGGTCTGGAGGACGTCACCGGAGGATTAATTGAAGAAACTCACCCGAGGGATGAGAATATTCAGGGGATTTTCAAGTAGAAGAAGGATTGGCTCCCCGAGGGCAGAATCAGAATAACAACTACAGTAAGAATAACAGTATTTGACATTTACATAAGGCCCCTAGATGGCTCAGTAGACAGAGCATGGGGCCTGGAGTCAGGAAGACTTGAGCCTTCGTGGAGACAGGAGGGCCTAAGGTCAAGATTTCCCTCTGATACAAGTGAAGGGGCCTGGCCAAGTCATTTGACTTCTGTTTCCCAAGTCCCCTGCAGAAGGAAATGATGAGCCATTTCAGTATCTTTGTCCAGAAAACCCCCAATGGGGTCACAAAGAAACAAAAAACACATTTGCATAACACTTAGAGCTCTCTCTATATCAGTCCCATGGCAAGGAGGTACATTTGGCCATTATGGCAAGGAAAAACCCTTCCTAAGCTGTCCCCAAGTGGCAGAGGCTTCCCCCTGGAGGTAGAGAAGTCACTGCCCCAAGCTGGATTCTTAATTCTTCTATTTAGGGGCAGCTAGGTGGCACAGTGGATAGAGTACCAGCCCTGAAGTCAGGAGGCCCTGAGTTCAAATCTGGCCTCAGACACTTAACACTTCCTAGCTGTGTGATCCTGGGCAAGTCACTTAACCCCAATTGCCTCAGCAAAAAAAAAATTCTTCTATTTAATGCCTACATACATGACTTTGAGCAAGTCCTTTTCCGGGGGCCTCATTCCCCAAGGCTCTGTCCAGAGCCCAATCCTTTTTGTTCTGGACATTCTCTCTGGGTGATCCCATCAATTCTGGGGGATTTGAACATCATTTCTACTGAAATGCCATCCAGATTTGTAGATCCAGACCAACATCCCCAAGTGTCTATTAGACATCTCAAACAGGATGTCCTGGGATAGCTCAAACACGACATGTCCAAAACCAGAATTCTTATTTTCTCCCCAAACCCTCCAACCACCTTCCAACTCCATATTTTTGTTGTTTTCATCACGTCAATAGTCATCTAGGTTCATAATGCTGAAATCACCCTTGATCGTTCTTTTCCCTCAAGCCCCTTCTTTCCAACCCTGCAAACTCTACCCCAGGCCAGTCTCCCACAGATTTTCGCTTGGACTCTAGCTTCTTGATTGGTCTCTCTGCCTCAAGTCTTTTCCTTCTCCAATCCATCCACTGTTAGATTAATCCGCAGATCGGCACAGCTGCCAATCATGCTGTCTACCACCAGGGATCATTTTGCCTCCCCTTTGCCAATGTTTATGCCTTAAATTTCTTTCTTGTCTTATTGTCGTGGCACTTCTTTTTATGGTTCGATGAAATCAATGCGTAACATGACCTAACTTTCCCGGTTCTCCCGCTAAGTCTCCATCGTGATTCTTTATACCTTTTCTTTTTACAGCTTTACAATCCGTCAATCTTGTTCTTTTTATTCCCCTCTTTCCAAATTCTCCTCGAGCCTCATCTTGGGGGGATAAGAACCTGTTTTTCATTGGTGTAAGCAACTGAAGAAACTCCCTGTACCAATGAGCCATTATTACTCTTAGAGTCTTACAGAAGTGCTCGGGAGTACTTAGACCTGTCCAGGTTCAGAGTCAGTGTCAAGGTGATTTTGATCCGAGTCCAGCTGATGCCAGCTGGCCTCCATCCATCATTCTGTGCCACCTGTCATAGTCCTGGTACGTGTCAACGTTCCTTGTCTTCACTGGGCGGCTACATAGTCATTATACCTTATCTTGATGTATAATTAATTCAACCGCTTGCTCACATTCCCATGTTGTTCGTTAAGTTAGGGTTTGGGTTTTCCTTTTGGGCAATTACCTATGACAACACCGTGGTGAAAATCTTAAGCCTGACCCCTTTTAAAATGGCACCTTCAAGTTATATTCTCAGCAATGGGCTGATAAGGTTAAAAGACATGAAATCATCATAAGTTTAAAGAGAAAGGTTGTTTTTGTCACTTTTGTCCCACACTACCAGATTGATTTCCAAAATGATTCAATGAGTTTGCAATTCTCCCAGCAACGAGTCATCCCAGGCATTGGATTAGGTGTTCACAAAGTGAAACAACTCTTCCTGCCAAGCAGGGGGAGGCAGCGTGGTCCACAAGAGCACAAACTTTGTGGAGGCCGGGCTCAAATGCCACCTCTGGTGCCTATTACCAGTGGTCTTGTACAAGGCCCTTCCCCTCTGTGCGTTTCACTTTCCTTCTCTGTAAAATGAGGGCGTTGGATTAGCTGGCCTCTGAGGTCCCCTCTAGCTCTAGATCCAAGATCCTATGAGTGACTTTGGACGAGTCCCTTTCCCTCCCTGTGCCTCAGTTTCCTCCTCTGTATAATGAGAGGGTAGGACTTTGGGGCCCTTACAGCCCTAGATCTCAGATCACTCTCCTGGGGAAAATGGCAATGGACATTCATGTTGATGCAAAATAATAAGATCTCAAGTTATCTTGGAAGAGCTGGGGAGGGGTACTAGCAACTGAGGACATGAACAGCAGCTTTTGCTCTAGGAGGTGGCGTTGGATTTGAGCAGCTAGGGATTGTAGGGTCTAGGTGAGGAGGCACAGGGGGCAGCAAAGAGACAGAGACAGGAGGGAGAATGTCTTCTAGGGGGAAGCCCAAGGAGGTCAGTTTGGCTGGGACAAGAGTGTGCGGCCAGGGATGTGCGATAAAGCCACAGAGGGAGTTTAGTCAGATTAGGATATCCTGTTGTCACAGGAGTTTATATTCTATCTTGGAAGAAAGAACAATCGGGCACGTGCTTAGGAATCCCTTGGGCAGCTGGCCAGAATATGGAACGGACAAGGGAGTGGCAGAGCTAGGAAGAAAGACCAGTGGGAGGCTAGTGTAATCAGCCAGGTGAGAGATAACGAGGCCGTGAACCAGAGTGGTAGCCACAGGATCAGAAAGGAGACTGGAGATGTAGAATCAGCAAGACAGGGCCCGAACAGGCTAGAGGGTGAGAGGAGGGACTGACGAGTCATACTGAGGTCGGCAATCTGGGGCGCGCAATGGCCGATTCCTTTTTTTCTTCAATCCCGTCAGTTTTATTGCTTCAAATGATTTCAAATGATTTCTTGCTTCAAACGTCAAAATAATTTTGACAGATGTGAAGTGGAACCTTTATAGTGTCTCACTTGCACCTCTTTGACCAGGGAAGCTTCAAGCAATTAGTAAATTTGTTCTTTTGAAAATTTGGTTCCTCTTGCCTGGAGAGACTTGCATGAACTGATGCTGAGTGAAATGAGCAGAACCAGGAGATCTTTGTACACGGCAACAACGATATTATATGATGATCAATTCTGATGGACATGGCTCTCTGCAACAATGAAATGCTTCAAACCAGTTCCAATTGTTCAGTGATGAAGAAAGCCATATACACCCAGAAAGAGGGATCTAAATGTGGACCACAACGTAACATTTTCACGCTCTCTATTGATGTTTGCTTGCATTCTGTTTTCCTTCTCGGGTTTTTTGTTTGTTTTTTTGGATCCGATTTTTCTTGTACAACAAGATAACTGTATAAATGTGTATACACATATTGGATATGTCATGTTTTAACATACTTAACATGTATTAGACTTTCTGCCATCTAGAGGAGGGGGTCGGGGGAAGGAGGGGAAAATTTGGAACAGAAAGCTTTGCAAGGGTCAATGTTGAAAAATTACCCATGCATGTTTTACAAATAAAAAGCTTTAATAAAAAAAAAATTGGTTCCTTTCAACTGACAACTTATTGATTGCAGACCCAGAAATTGCCTTTGTACAATTGTGTGTGTGTGGGGGGGGAGGAGGGGGCCAATTGGGGTTAGGTCACACAGTAAGAATTGTTAAGTGTCTGAGGTTGGATTTGAACTCAGGCCCTCCCGATTCCAGGGCCAGCACTCCATCCACTGCAGAGCCATCTAACTGCCTCCCCACCTTAGTAAATTTTTAAACACTTCCTCATGATTTTACTTGTCAAGTTTTTCTCTGACATTCATCATAAATGTTTTTCTTCATCTGTAACTAAACTACATCCAACTATTAAATTTGAAGATGATTAAGGTAGATATCTAGATACCTATGTATGTATCTTGCCCTTAAAACTCCTAATGCAGAACAGGAAAAGTCACAAATTCGATCTCTGGAGACTATTACCTATGACCTCTGTTGTCAGGCGTACCTGATCTTGCTTTCTTCATCCCTTGTTTTTAGGACTTTTTCCATCTTTAAATCTAACACACAGCTGGAGTTCACCGAGTTAAATGGTGCCTTTCTTTACCCTGCCCAGTGGTACAATGAATCCACTCATCACTTGCCAGTTTTCAAACAGTACAAGGTCCAGGGCAGGGGCTCCTGTGGCCCATGGATAGATTCAAAGGTACCTGTGAACTTAGAGAGGGGTGTGGGGGGAGAAATGGTATCTTTACTTTCCTTCGATTATTTATTAAAGCCACGATTCTGAGAAAGGGGCCAAAGTTTTCAGCAGATTGTCCCAAGGGTCCAGGACACAAAAACAGGCTAAGAAGCCCTGCTCTAGAGTGGTTGATGCGCTGGAGGAAGGAAGGAAACTGGTTGTCTCTGACCTCTAGGTGGCCCTATTGTCGAGGAAATGGCCCAATCCTTATGGTGTTCTGCTACTTTGGTTTTTGTACATCCACAGTAACAGGCAAGCTCCTGCTGGTAGAGGAAAAGGATGTGCCTTGGGTGCAGTGAATGGCAAAGCCATACCGCCAGCAGACTTCCAAGGCCCTTAGCGTAATCACTGATTTGGGATGAACCAGCCTAAACTTCTAGAGAGCTTCCATTCCCTCCCTGATTTGGGGGCCAGTCACATCCGTACCTCTCTCAGCCACAGCTCAGTGCCCGAGATGAGGGGCATGTGCATAAAGCACATGGCGTGGGGCCACTGCCAGCCCAGGGTGGCAATTTAGAAACAGAACCTCATTTTCACTTGTATTCTCAGGCCCATTCGGCATACGCCTTTGCATTTAAGAACACACCATGTCTACTTTCTGGGTGGACCGTTCCCGGGAGCGCTCGCAAGACGAAGTAGAAAAGCAGAGAAATTGACTGCCACCAATGGTGACTCATTTTTTATATTTTATTGGGTAAATGATTTAAAAGGTAATAACAATAGTGTTAAAACTACTACAATATCTTTCCACAGCCATCTCACAGACCCACAGATAACCTATATTTTTTGTCTTTTTGCACATTTTAACCTTTTAAAAGCCATACTTATGTTAACATGCCCATTTCAACAGTTTTCTTCACACTAATAGCAATTAAATGTGGAAGGAAGGAGGATCTAGTTATAATGGAAGGGGATTAATTATTACAATAATAATGCAGTTCATCATCAAGTTACTGAAAAGGAAAGCTGAGGCTACTCCAGGCAGCCCTCGCTCTGAAGGTCTCACCATTGCATTACCGAGAATTCATTATGCTGGTGACCGAGTCAAAGAAATTGTTTTTCCTAACATACAAAACACAAAAATAACTTAGATAGAAACTAGATCCAAATATTTCAAAAAAGAATCAGCTTTGATATACAAAAACAGTCAGAGGTTGTTACAAAAGCGTTTTCTCAGTGCGTTCTTGTACCAGCGCAGTTTAGCGGGTCCAGAGCAAAGGAAGAGGTTTTTTTTTTTCTCTTTTGAAATAGCGATAAAAAACATGGAAAACACATCTTTGTATAGAAAGAATCATTGCTGGTCTTGAGAATAATGTAATCAGAAACCCTTAAATCGGAGAGGCACACAATGGGTTTCCTTTTTTTTTTTTTCCTTTTTTCTTTTTTTTTTTCTTTTTTTAATGAAAGGAAAGTCACCAGTTCATTTAATTGGAGGATGTGCTCATACTCCTCAAATAAACTTAATTCAATTAACATCACTAGAAAAAATCAGTTAGAAACTGTACAAAAATAAAAAAGTTAACACGCTGAATCCTGCAAGGTTTTTGTAAGGACTGGAAGGCGGGCTGTGGGAGCAGCATTTGGGCATGGCTGGAGGTGTCTTTGGTTTGATCTAACACACGAGAGATGTAACCTATTCTGGATGACAGCTTCAAAAGCCTGCATATTTGAAGACAAGTAAAGAGTAACATAACAAACCTCTGGTGTTCTGGGAAAGGAGGCTGGATGTGTTTCTGGGACAATCATGAGTGCTTTGGAGGGGATCGGGTGGGAAAGGAAGACTCGGGGTGGGGTGGGGGAGCCCTCCCAAGCTGCACTTGGCCTCCCGGGGGAGGGAGTCGGAAGAGGCAGGGGAGGGAAGCAGCACACGCTGGTGCATCAGAAGGCCACTTGGAGGAGGACTAGAAAAGAGCTTTTCAGTTAAAGACTGAGACCTGGTCAGTCTGATTGAAGAACAAGGAAACCCTTCCAGAAACGGAAGCCTTTTGAGAAATATCCAAGGAAATTTTGTTTTTTTTCCAAGGGGAAAAACACTACACAGTTGCATTTCTCTAAGTAAAAATGAAACTAGTCTAATTAACATTTAAAAGGGGCTGTGTAAACTTTGTGCTACTTAAATGGAGTTCAAGTATTATTTCTGGGCTGTTTAAAGAGAATTAAAATGATCCCATGTCTGGGTGATCACAAGTGCAATACAAGTTTGTGTTTCCAAACAAATAAATCTACCAATGGTTAGAAGACAACTCAGAGCATCAAAGACTCTGAGTTTTTAAAATACATGCTACATTTCTATGTGTCCAAAGTTAATTCAAATGACAAAGTTCATAATATATCGGGAAAAGTGAACTGGGCCCAGCATAGATTTGGTTAAAGTACACCGTACAGTCTGGATAACGACCGTTCTTCTTGAGTCTTGAAGCCAAAAGCTACTAAAAGACAAAAATTAATTGTGCATTATACTGGATCTAAAAGGAGGGAAATTATCCTTTTCCTCCAGACCATAGAGAGTATTGCTGACCTCGTCTTTTGAAGCCGGCAGGATGGTTACATCATCAGTACATTATTATTACACTGGTAAGAAATTCTGTATAACATCTGCATATATGAAGGATTTTTAAAAATCTGATATGATTTTAGAGTCCGCATGACCAGTCACGTGACCTGTTCCAGGTTTTTTTTAGCACCTTAAATACACACACATAGAATAGATCTTTTCTTAAAAAAAACAAAAAAACAAAAAAACAAAAAAAAAAACTTCTAACAAAAAGCTCATCCCGAAAGGAGGAGCAGGCTGTATTGAGATGATGGACAACATGGGTTTCACAACAATATTGGTCTTTTTTTTTTTCTTTTTTTTTTTCTCTTTTTTTGCAGCAGACATCATCATTCAGCTTGTGCTCGGTTTCCCTATAAGGGCATAAAAAAAAGTTTCCACTGAAAGGCGATGCTGTTCTGAAATGCTTCCGAGTAGAAACAAGACGATACTACCAAAGTTGCTGCTAAAACCCAATAACTAATGTTTGCCTGGCAAATCTCTAAGCTTAAGATATAGACTTGGCGACTGAGAGTCCCTTTCTGGCCCCCAGTTGGCTTCTGAATTAAGGCATCATAACTGAAATTACTATCTAGACAATGGATGCTGTGGATGAAGGAAAACTGATAACCTTCTCAGAACCACCATCAAGTCCCAAAGTCACCAAGAGGTGCTTGGCCATGGTGGTGAGCAGCAACAACTTAGCCAATTATCTTAAAAAATAGAATCGCTAATTCCCATTCTGGGTTAGTAATATGCCACCGCTTAGAACAACTAGATGGCTTCTAAATGATCGGATATTCAATTTCATTTCTTATCTCTTTAGAATATATATTTTGTCTTATACCTCTATTTATACTTTACATATTGGTTTCTTGCTCGAAAAACATTCATCTCTACTTACTCTAAATAGAGAAATTTCTTTTGTTTTCTAGGGTTTGTCACTTTTCTGGCAATGTCCTTAACCTCCCAAAGGCATGAAGAGGTTTTCCTTATGTATATTAAGGGAAGAATGGCCTCTCCCCATAATGGGGGGGGGGAGAGGAAGGGGTCCTCTACATGTGCCTTAACTAAATCCCATTTCTGTTACTACAGCTTTCAAAACTAAAATCTTATCGACAAGTAATTACGTTTCTCTTGTGAGTGTGTAGTGCAGCAAGTGATTCGAGCTATTTCCTAGTAACTCTAAAACTTCAGCACTGTTTGTGGAACAGAGAGAAGTTGCTGAAGCCATGGCGTAACTAACTCGATAATCATGACTATTTATCTCAGTTCTGCCCAATCATGATTTAACGCAACCTGAAACTAACACATCTAAAGTGAAAAGATGTCGGCAGAGGGTTGCTTTTTGGCCGTTTGCTTCAAAACCACCAGTCAAAAGAGAGCCCAGAGTTTTAAAACAATTGGCTAGTACATGGATTCATCTAGAGAAACCACATAGTGCTCCAAGTTATTTCCCTAAATTGCCTTTTTCAAATCTGCCCACCCTATGATTCCACTTTCCCAGTCAAAGGCACTAAAATCTACATCTGCTCTCTTCCTAAGATTCAATGCTCTTCAAAGTGATTCCTGTAACATATTTGAAAGGTAGTCTGTTTAATTTGCAGGTGATGTTTTTGTTTGTTAATTGACTCAGTGACACAATTAGGACATTTTTTTCCTATTTAAAACTGGCACGCAAGCATAAAAGATTTCTGTGACAAACCTTTTTTGGGGACTTCTCTGTTTTAGATACTAGCTCTCTTTAGATACTAGCTTCTCTGTTTTAGATACTAGCTCTCATATACATTTTGACTCTATGAAAAATATCACTCTGGGAGGGAGGGGAAGGGAAAAGACTTATATAGATTTAAGTCTTCATAAGAAAGTCAACCCTGAAGGCAGAATTCAGGGCAAAACCTGAATTTGATATGCATTGTTCCCTAGCCAAACAAATTCAATCACTCTAAGTTTATGTGTATATATATATATACACATATATACATATATGTATATATAAATGTAAAAGAATCACAAAAATTTAACTGCTTCCTTCCATCCACAGTAAAAAAACAAAAACAAGCTTTGATATACTAAAGAAGAATTTGATATGATATTACAGAAAGAAAAAAAAGATTATATATGCTGCAAAAAAAGTCCATAACTAAAAGAATAAAAATATTTCATGGGATGAACTTAAGAAATGTATTTTTCCCACCCGTTACCACAATGAGCTTCACCAATTAAGAAAAAATCTCACCATGGCAACGGAAACTATCATCATAAAATGGTACAGTAATAGAGATAGCTAGACCAAGAAGGGGGAGGGTCTCCTGGAAAGAGGTCTGCAGAGAGGTCCAGGGACTGGTCATGTGGCTCAGTGTCAGGAGTAATGGTTGTAAGGTGGCAGAGGGTGCCCAATGCCATTCTGGAAGTGATGATGTTGACGGTGGGCAATATACTCCGAGTAGCTCATGGTCATCTTCTCGCTGCGGTACCTGGGAGAAAAAGAGGGAAAAGATTTACCCCAAGAAGCCCTGACACAGAGGCAGAAGAGATATTTGGGACTGCTTAATTGGACTCAATGTTACACATTATTTGTAAATGGAGGGCTACAGAGGGAGGGCTACTTGTCTACTGAAGGTCACCCAGCTGGTCTATATTAACATGAACCTACACTACTTATCAACCCAGTGTTTTTCCTATTCTCCCACTCCTTCAGAGGAAGAGCAATGGATCAACATTTACTAAGCACCCACTGAGTGGCATGTATTGGGCTAAACTCAGGGAGTAAAGGAGGTAAAGAACAGAATCTGCCCTCAAGGAAGTCCTAATTGAATGGGCTGGAAAAGATGAAAGGCTACAGTGAATTATCTTCCCAAACTTTTTCATGTTTATGTTTTTTCCCATCTAGAGGATAGGTGTTGGTGTGGGTTTCTTAGTGTAGAAACTCCCTCTAGGGCAGCAGACAGATAGCTCATCCATATTTTCAGGGCAATTGAGAAGTTAAGTGACTTTCTCACAATCATATTTTTTCAGAAGTGAGTCTTCCAGACTGAGGCTGGTTCTCCATTCACCAAACCATGCTGCCTTTTTTTTTTTAAAAAAAAAAAATCTGATTTTTCTTGTGCAGCATGATGAATATGGAAATCCGTTTAGAAGAACTGCACATGTTTAACCTATCTATATTGGATTGCTTGCTCTCTATGGGAGGGGGTGGAAGGGAAGGAAAGAGAAAAATTTGGAACACAAGGTTTTGCAAAAGTGAATGTTGAAAACTACCTTTGCATGTATTTAGCAAAATAAAAAGCTATTCAAGTTAAAAAAAATAATAAATTCATCTGGAGATTTTAAAAAAGCATCTTAGAAGAACTAATACACACACATATGTATGTGTGTATCTTGAAAACAAAACTCCTGCCCTTGAGGAGCAATTGACTTTCAATAAAGTCCTTAGAGAAGCTTTGTTTCCATAAGAAGTTTAGCAAGTAAGGGGCAGCTGTGGGTTCAGTCGCTGTTAATAAGAGAGTGAACACCAGCTGGAGCTTGTATCTCCATGCTGTGTAAATGTCAAGATACTGTCCTCCTATTTAAGACCAGGTCTTGGTCCTCCTCATCCATAGTCAAGTTTTTGAGTTTAATTTTTAAGTCGTGGGAGAATTCCTTCAAAGACCAGTTTTTAACACCATTCAAAGCTATTCCTTTTAAGTTGGGTTAAATTCAGCCAAAACTCAGAATTTTGAAGGAAGGCCATTCTGGTCTGTGGATACAATACAAATAAAAAAGCTTGGATCCAGAATTCTAAATTTACAAAAACAAATGTTGTTAAAAATAATCAATTTTAATATCAAATATCAGATACTTCTTTAAAATTCTATAATTCATTCCCTCTCTGTACTGGGGGGAAAAAAAGCAGAGAGCATCAAAGAACAAATTATGTACCAATACTTAAGACACAAAAATCAAACCTCCTGTCTCTAGTCCCAAGCCACAGGGCTCCTATTTCTCATGTAGGTACCTGGTCAGTTTGATGCTTTTCCTGAATTCGTTCGTAATTGTAGCTTTGTAGCCCCCTTTTCTCAGTAAGGAATCTATGGTCTGAATGTGGTCCCATCCTGTTGAAAATGAACCAGATAATGAATCCAACAAACACATTTGTACACACAAATACGCCTTTCAACCACCTTGTGCCTAAAAAATGCCCAAGGACTATAGGGGATACCATCCTGAAGAAAAACAAGAGTGCCCCCACACTCCTCAACCTCTACTCAGTCATGGACCAAGCCAAGTCTCCTGGGAAAAGGCAGAAACTGGGCATATAAAAGTCTATGCAATGCAGAGTACTTTCCTCCCCTCCCTCTATATTTAGAAATAGGGAAGGGGAGAATCTCATATTCCAGAAAGTTAGCTTAGTGACAACTAGATCCACAGAGGGTCAAACACAGATTATGCAAAAGTGGGGAGCATGTTTATTGATATTAGAGTGCTATATTGGTCTGACTAGAGGCTGCATCCTAAAAAAAGGATCTCTCTGAAAGGCAAAATGTATGTATAGCTAGCGCTCTCTGCCTCTATCTGACTCTCTCCCTCCCCCTGCCACTGAAAAATAATGATCTAAGAACACTATATTTAAAAGTTGATCAAATTTGGGAAAAATCGGTGCTTTTCCTAAACTACATAAGTTCATGCTGTATTTGAATCTAGGCACAATGGCCAGGAAAACGGGGCAATTCTGAGCAGCAAACACAAGAAGTCAGACTTTTGACATGGACAACTGGAAAAAAAGGGGCTGGTTCTCTCGCAGTTGCCCACTCTCCCCACTGCTTGGGCAGCCCCACGCTCAACCATGAGGCTACGTACAGCATCCAAGCAATGGCAGCTCAGAAGAGTTCCTTTTCTTCCCTGTGCAGTTACTCTAGCCTCAGAGGCATGAAGAAGGCTTGTGGGTCTTTGTATAGTGAGATCCACTTCTCTAAGCACTCTGGGGGCAGGGGTGCCCACAGGCCATAGAAAGGGGCCAGGGTGGAGCGAGAAGCATGCAAGTAAAAAGGAGTCAGCCTCTCAGTCTTTGTGACAGCAATCACAGGGACGGCTGGCTCAGCCTCTAGGAGGGTCACTCACTGGCAAAGCTACAGCTAGTGAAACTTACATTGGGCTTTGTGCAAGCTAGATAGGGGGGAGGTATAAAGCCTGTACTCAAAGCAAAGAGGCAAGGGTTTTTTCATGACTTTTCTTAGTTTTTATATTTAACTTGTAAAGTTGGAGGCTCAAATGAACTTTTTCTCTTTACCCTCCAGTGAATACTGAAGACTGCTCTCTAGTAATAAAAGCTGTGCATACTGGGAAGCACCTTTAAAAGGTAGCTTATGCTAGCTGGGTTAAATTAAAGCTCTAAAACTGGCAGTTCTTCCCTCAACTTTGTCTTTACAAAACAAAGAAGGGAAAAGCAATTTATTTGGGGATCAGAAAAAGCCTCAATAACTTTCGTTTCCTAACTTGCTAAACTCAAAAGTAAACTCATAGTAAACATGGCCAGTACATAACCAGAACTTGGGAATGACATTTGGGAAAGAGAAACGTTAGTAAGCCAGCAAGCTAGGGTAGCTGCTTTGCAGAAGCTAGAATTATATGGTGCAAAGCTCGTTCACATGGGCCTTTCTGTCGATCAAGAATTACAAAACCCTTGTCCTCTTGCTTCCATGCTCCCATGAAAACTGTCCCTATATTTTCAGTGGCTTGACATAATGGAAAGTGATATTCTTAAGAGAATCACAAAGGCAATATTTGGGTATTATGCTTTGCTGCAAGTAAACTAATTTGGATGTTTCAAGAACCATCTGGTAGAATGGGATATATCTGTACATACATGGATGCAAAAATATACACCCAATGCTTTTTCTGTCACTAACATTTTTGCATATCAAAAAATACTCCCAAACCAAAAGAAAACAGCATTTCTAGGAGCAGCAACTTACTAGTCTTAAAACAATTGCCTTTATCATGTAAAATTAATTGGTTTTTGCATTTTCAACGAAGGGCTTTTTAGTTTACTGATACAACTTCTGTGTCAGATAGCACAATTCACTCATCTGAGATTAAAAAATGGACTGGCATTAAGAGTAAGAGCCATTCCTTACAATTTCATATTGATTCATCGTCAGACATCAGTACAAAGTACTGCATTTCCTATTTAGATATTTCCTTAACTTCTTCACTAGATCATATGAAATAAAGTGCAACAATGACCTTGCTCCTTTGCGACCTCTGGTAGGTAGGTGGCCGTGCGTTTTGATCCTTTTTCATTGATGAACTCTATTCTAATGCCATGTACACCCACCTGAAAGAAATGGGCAGTTTCATTAATACATTCTTTTTCAAATAAACAAACAGCCAAGTTGAACAGTCACGCAGCAGGTGTCTGCATTGCTCACTCTTGCCTCCTTCAAGAAGTCACTTTTCCCTTTTTCCTCTCTTCATGGCTTGGGATTTGTTTTTGGGAGAGCCAGAATGATGGCTTTGGAAAATGAGAACGTTCTTCACCTAGGGTCCAATGTGGGGTGTTTCCGGTGCATCTTGTTCTCAGCTGCATTTCCCCTGAACCTTTCCATTAACGGACTGCATAAGACTATCTTACAAACCTCCACAAAGGGAAATGACCAAACTGTTGTCACTGGTGTGAGTAATGTCTCAGCGATTAACACGAAAGGATTTAGTAAGGGCCAACTGTGAGCCAGGCACTGTCTCATATGCATGTAACCTATGGCCTAGAAGCCCAAACCCTGGGCTTACAGGGTTAAGATTTATTTGATCAGGGAAAGGGGAGCCTCAAAAAAGATGACTCTTTTAAGCGGAGTTTTACCCTATGCAAAAATTCCCCCGACAACATAAGATGTTCTCTTGTACTTAGGTTTCTACAGATGTTGGGAAAGGGGATCCTTCAGTTCCTCTGGAAGATCTGTCCAATGGGTATTTCACACACGGAAAAACATTATTTTACCTATTGGGCGGAATCCCAATTCTTCCCTTCTTCACTCCCAAAGTAAAATCCTCTAGACTCAATCCCCCTGAAAAGCAGCAGACTTGGGACTGCTGTAGAGTCAATCCCTCACTTTTAGTAAACTTTCCAGTTTCTCTAGGGAGTTCAACAGAATGCCAATCTAATAGCACCACCCAAAGAGCCTGCTGGGCCTCCCCTGAAAGGAGTCTGATATTTGAAGGTAGCGCAGAGGCAATGTCCTTTCCAGAAGGATCTGTGCTCTGACTGACCCTGTGCCTTAACCCTTCTGTTCTGAGTCCACCTGCTGGTATCTCTTCTTTCTGGAAGGAGGCTGGATCCCCCAACTCTTGACACTTCTATAGAAAGCTAAGGGTCAGGATATCTTGCCATTGCACTTCTGCCCTGGCCACTTGTACCTCTCAGCCTCTCCACATGTATTCTTCTCTCCACACTGCTTCTCCATTATATTACTGACCGTGTGTGTGTGTGTGTGTGTGTGTGATGAGGGTGGGGGTACACTGTACTCTCAGGGAAGAAAGCCAGCTCTGCTGTTTCTGCTTTTACCTGACTGTCTATTACTAGGCCTCCTCACCTGTCCCCTTTAACAGCTCATACATTCAAATCACCTCTACCTCCCTAGCCAGGACTATGGAGGAAACCCCACTTCCAAGTCCCAACTGTCATCTTATAACCTCATTAAGCTGCACAGGAATAATCCTGTTTACCCATATGTAAAACAAATGATCTGTGGCTTTGTCCCCAGGTCAAACCTTCCATGAAAACACTAAATACCCACCAGAATACCAGAATACCCACGCTTCAAAGTTCTTCACCATTCTGTCCCAGGCTTTGGATGACTTAGCAGACATTTTAAAATCTTATTTGGGTGTGGACAACAACTTCCCCAAACTTTCAGATTATCTGAGGCAGCTGAGTGCCTTGTCTGGGATGTCTCCTTGACTCTCCTCTCTATCATGTCACTCTCTCACATGGCCCAGTGGCAAATGAGGGGAGGAGTCTCTCCAGACTTGGCCAACCTGCCCGCAGTCTGTCATTGGGCCTATACTCAGATACTCTTATGTTCTAAGAGCCTATGTTGTGTTGACAGAGCTTTCAAGAACTCAGTTGTTTCCATCACAAAATGAGGTATCAGTGGATGTTGAGGGGGAAAAAAAGGGCCAATTTTACAGACCATTAATACCGACATAAGCTATTGAACATTTTGTCTTTATAAAAAATCAGGAACTTCTGAAGACCCACTAAGAGAAATGTTTTGAAGTATTGTAAAAGCACAAATAAACGACCAACCGCTGCCTTCCTCCAAACCGTCCCACTCTCACCCCACACACCCAACTTGGGGTTTTCCAATTGCCTAAAGGATCACAGGGAGTACATCAGAATGAACATTAACAATTAGGCTTCTTTTCATAATATGCTAACAGTTCCAGAGACCTTTGCTTTTTGTATCAATAAAGGCATGGAGGCTGGGGGACAGGTGGAGACAGAGATGAGAGAATGAACAAAATTTCCCATGGAAATTCTGTTTTTTAGAAGCAAAACAAAAAAGGCCTCAGAAAACCCATTTATTTTCCCCTGGTCTTCAGATACAGTCCCTTCCAACTTGATGATCTCTTTTAAATTTAAAATATTTCTTTTTTTTTTACTCAAGAACTCTGCTTATTCTGAGCCTCAGCATTCCTGACCCAATTCCTTCAGGATTCTCCTGCTTTTTTTTAATCCATCTTCTATCACCTTCCCTCACATTTGTCTTATTGCACACAAACTTCTTAAAATTGAAATTGGCCGAATAGGTGGCGGAGGGCCAGCTAGGTGGCACAGTGGATAGAGCACTGGGCTTGAAGTCACAAAGACTCACTGACCTGAGTTCAAATTGGGCCTCAAATCTGGTCCAAATCTGGTACTAACATGTTTGCCTCAGTTTCCTCTTTTGTAAAAATGAGTGGGAGAAGGAAATGGCAAGCCACTCCAATATTTTTGCCAAGAAAACTTTACTAAAAGACTTTACTAAAAAATGACTAAACAAGAGACGGTGGCAGAGGAGATAGAATCCTAAGGCCTGGCATTAGAGTGACTTGAAACCCAATCCAGCTTCAGACACTTCCTAGCTGAGTGATACTGGACAAGCCACTCCTCCCAATGCACCCAGACCTCTTCCCCTGTTGTAAAATGAAGGATTTGGACTTTGTTTCCTTGAAGGTCCCTTTCAGCTGGAGACCTCAGAGCCTGCGAAGAGCTCCATGTGCATTCACATCAGTCTCGAATGATTTTTTTGTGTCTTCCGAAGTTCATTTTTGAGTTTCTGGTGTGTTCTGAGATGACTTCCCCTGAAGATGTTAAGACCAGGAGATCCTACCAATTATTTTTCTGAGTCTCTTGAAATTTTCTCTCCTAAAATTAAAGCTGTGCTGTTCCTGGCTTTCTTTTCCTATGCTGTCTCAAATTTTAAAATACAGTGGAGGTTCTCATAATTTTTATCCCAGCGGCCAGAAAGAACAGCAACCCCCTCCACTTTTGAAGAACGAAATAATCTGTATGTAGTGAGGCCAGTAAAGCCCAGATAATCGGACTGCTGCACGAGATGTCTTGATGTGTTCTAGTACCACTATATCATGTCTTTCTGATTTCCTGAAGTCCTCTGCCTTTTCTCTTTCTATTCTGGGAGTCTGTCTGCATCCACTATGACGACAACCGATCTTCACCCAAATACTGTTCTGACCACCCTGGCTCCTGACTTTCTTCACACATCTTAATACACTCATAGTACTTTTAAATCCATATTGTCCTGATTTATTCAACAAGTCTGCAAACTTAGAACAACATATGAACAAGTTTTAATGTTGTTGTTTTCATCACGTCAATCACGTCTAACTCTTCATGACCCCAATGGGGGTTTCTTGGCAGAGATACTGGAGTGGTTTGCCATTTTCTTCTGCTGAGGAAACTGATGCAAACAGGCTGAAGTGACTTGCCCAAGGCCACACAGCACACATAGTGAGTTACACCACTTCTATGATCCAGAACTCTCAAATCCTTCTCTTTCTCTGTTGACTTTTCCTGAAGCCGGTCTCATCCTCAACATGTCTTTCGGTTCCTCGTTTCCTCCCAGTTCTCCTAGTCTATCACTCTTGTTCTGCCCTCACTTCCTTAAGTCTTGACCTTCATAGGCAATTCCACTATCATTTATCCTGGAGACCCTCACTCCTTCGTCCTCTTGCCAGTCACACTTTGATAAAACTATAGCACCAGGTCCCTGTCCTCTCCCTGAGACTCTTTTGCTCCAATTCAAAAGCTGACGAACACATCTGGAGAAAGTTGTGCAGCTGTGTCGACGGGGTTCACCACAGAGGTACGTTGCCCGCTCTCAACCAGGCCTTCACTGCTGCACAGCGGTCCTTTTATTTCTTTTTAACTGACTCTCTTGACTTCAACTCTCCACAGTAACTATTTCAAACCTCTGATTCCACCCCTTCCCCTCCTACCACCCCACCAACAGAAGACTGAGGCTCCTTCTTCACCGAGCAAACAGAGGCCATTCATAAAGTGCTGTCTCTTCTCCTTCTAGTCCACATCTCCAAACCACTCCTCATTCACCCCCCGCCCCCCACACACATACATATATTCTTTTTTGCTCCTGTCTCTGAGGAAAGGGTAGTCTTTCTCCCTGCCAAGGTCAACCTCTTCACTTATGTTCTTCCATTCCTCTCCTGTTCTCCGCATGACCTTCCTTCCCTCATCCTCAATCTTCCCTTCTCCAAGGACTTGAACTATGTCCAAGGCACCCCCCCCACTGCTATCCTCTGTCTCTTAGCTAGGAAGGATCACTTAGATGTGGTGAGTTTCCAGCCCCTTGCATTCAGGCCTCCACTGCCATCACATCAGTGACACTGCTCTTTTTCCTGTTAGCAGCACTGCCTCATCTGCCATCTCTAATGCCCATTTCTTGGCACTCATTCCAACTCAGAGCCATCAGGGAGGCAGCCCAGGCTCTATGACCAAAGGAACTGGGTTCAATCTTAACTCTGATGCCTACTTACTAGCTGTGACCTTTGAAAAATCCCTTCCTTTTGCCTCAGTTTCCTCTTCTGTCAAATGCCATATAGAGTTCCTCATTTCTTTCAAAGCACAACTCAGGGCATTTCCCTGACCTGATTCAGTGCTCTCCCCACCTTGAAATGACTTGGTATGCTTCTGTGTATGGACACTGTATCCCTCTTGTATAGAGTACACACTTCTGTCTTCGTGTCACCATTTCCTAGAACAGCACCTTGGGCAGAATAGGGGAGAAATGAAGGATGGTAGGGAAGCAGAAGAAGAAAGTCTGGCTAACTCCAGATGCATGACAATGAAAGTCAGGAGAGACAGAGAATGAAAGCTTGAGGGGAGGGCAGGGGTGACTGAAGAACATGTTTGATGGGAGGGGGAGAGAGAGAGAAACAGACAGAAAGAGAGAGAGAAGAGACAGGGAGGCAGGAAGAGAGAGAAATGTGAGGCAAGGGAGAAAAAGGAAAGAGAGATTAAAGGTCAGAGAAAAAGAGAAATTGATTGAAGGAGATAAAGGAGATGTAAGAATACAGATGCACGATTGAAGGTACAAACCTCCAAAGGATAGAGGAAGACAGGACCATGGGTACAAGAAGATAGACTGTCTTAGCCAAAAGAATCGGCTATAGCTTTTTACAGAGTTTCCCTGGCTCCAAACCTACCTCCACACAGCTGCCAAAGGGAGATTCTGAATGCCTAAGTCTGTTTGTGTCACTCCCTTGCTGAAGAAGCTTCAGTGGCTCCCCATTGTTCCTCCCCTGCTTGGCACTTAAAGCACTTTATCATCTGGTGCCAACTGATCTTTCCAGTCTTCTTTCTCCCTCTCCAATCTCTGTACCTCCACACAGGCTTTCTCTGTGCCCGGAATGTTGTCTCTCGCCTCACATATATTTCTGGGAATCCTTAGCTTCATTCAAGCCAAGTACAATCCCTAGATGATTCCTCACTCCCCCTCCCCCCGGATGTCAGTTTTCCCTCTTCCTGGAAATTAACATCACATTTACTCCCAAATATTCTGCGTATATCTGCGTGTCCGTGCTTTCCCCATAATCAAAGGTGAGCTCCTGGAGGGGAGGGCTTTACTTTGATGCCAGTTGAATTGTAACTAATCCTTCCTCAGTAAAAGAGATGTGGACAGCTAGCTAGCTGGAGGTCTCAATAAAGGAGGAGGTGAGGTGAGGTCTTTTACTGGGAGAGAAGCAGTCTTCAACTATTTTTTTTTGGGGGGGGGGTGATACAAATTGGAAATAACCTAACCTTGTCAGCTGGATTAGGAGCACAGGGATAGAAATGGCCAGCAGAGTGATTCCAAGGTTGAAGATTTCCAGGGCTGAGGACAAAGAAGCTGTCAGAGAAGAATATGAGACCAAGGCTGATGACTGAGTCTGAGAGGTCAATATGGGGTTCAGACAGTTCTAAAATAGTGAGGGGGGGTGAAAAAGGAGCTTATGGGAACTGAGGAGACAAAGAACTTGAAAGACCCTTGTGTTCATCCCTATGGATCACCACGACATAACGGTATATCCAGAGACAGAGAGAAAGACTACGAATCAGGCCAGAGACTTTTTTTTTTCCGTTTTTGTCTCTATAGTCCCAGGCCTTTTCCTTTTTCGGGGAGTATCCTCAATTTTCTATAAATTCTAGCAGCTTCTTGGCTTGTTCTTCATAATCTGTGTTGACTAGTCACGTCTATGATAGATAAGTGCCTTACATACAGGTGATGTTCAGTCATTTTTCAGTCACAACCAACTCTTCATGACTCAATCTGGAGTTTTCTTGGCCAAGTTATTGGAGCGGTTTGCATTTCCTTCTCCACCTCATTCTACAGATGAGGAAACTGAGGCAAATGGGGTAAAGCAACTTGCTCAGGGTCACACAGCTAGGACATGTTTGAGGCTGGATTTGAGCTCAAGAAGATGAGTCTTTCTAACCCCAGGCCCAGGGCTCTATTCACTATACCACTTAACTATAAAGCCATACACATGATAGGACTAAATGAATAATTCTTGCTTTGAATTAGAAAAGAAGGAGAATGACCTGGAAGCAACACAATGGGAAAAAAACTAAACTACTGGAAGGAACAAGAAAATAAGATTGAAGTTTTAAGTAGTTCATTTTCTTTTTTTTTTTTAAATACATTTATTATTTACTTATTTAAAAAAAAACATGTTGAGTTCCAAATTCTCTCCCCTTCTCATTCCTCTCCTACTGATTAGGAAGGCAAAGCAATAAGATGACAATTACACACATGAAATAAAAAACTGCATTCATTTTCAAATTCACTTTCAAAAGTTACTGACTTGACTGACCTCCAAGGCTTCTCTTAGACTAACCAGTTCTCTCCACATCTATTCTTTCCAGGCCACCTGGAAAGCAGGATGCCTTCCTTCCTCCTTCCCTCCTCCTCCCCTCCCCCAAGTCCCAGAGTGCTCACACTCAAGTATTTTAAGTAGAGGATCAAGACAAATACTGAATTCTGGAGTGGAGAGCAAAGCCTTTGTTACAAATTTCCAGCTCCATCGAAAACTCTGTGCTAGACTTCTCTAGAAAACTAGACTCTACCAACAACACAAAACAAAAGGAGTTTGTGTTTAGAAGAAAAAGTTTGGGGCCAATTAGGGAAAAAGAGTGTGTGTGTGTGTGTGTGTGTGTGTGTGTGTGTGTGTGTGTGTGTGTG
>JAJPUD010000102.1:846937-868106 GCA_023553655.1 Myrmecobius fasciatus | reverse complement strand
GTGTGTGTGTGTGTGTGTGTGTGTGTGTGTGTGTGTGTGTGTGTGTGAGAGAGAGAGAGCTCAAGCATGTGTGTGTGTGTGTGTGTGTGTGTGTGTGTGTGTGTGTGTGGAGGTGAGACCCTGAGCCAAGTACTACATAACCAAGGTAACCATGTGTATATGAAAGGGAATCTTTTTAGTGGGATTACTTAAGAAGCAGAAAAAATATAATCTTTCTACTTCAAAGGAGAGGATGGAAATATTAATATATGGGAAATAATGGCAGCCAAATTATTCATCTTATTGGTTTATTTTTGTGAATGTTGCTATAATGAGGTATACGTCACTGGAGAAGGAAAGGACCTATTGGAAGCTCTTTTCTAGGGCAATGCTGCTCCTTTGACACTCAATGGGTCCCTGGAGGCTACAAGTTCTGGCATTTGGATGCTTCAAGATGTGTCTCAGTTACTACCAGGCCTGGGGTTTAGGCCCTCGAACCCAGGGATAGGTTTGTTAGCAGCTATATCCACCACATGTTAAACAGGCTGAGAAGTGATTTCATTCAGGTGCTTCCTGGCAAAGAGCACCATTGGCTTGGGGGCTGCAGAGCATACTGCAGGGGCCAGATACCAGTAATGCATTGGGAGAGATTGGGTTTTGCCAGATATTATTCACAAATGGAACTATGGATCCATCATTCTTGCACTTGTATTTTTAAATGACCTTCTCCCTAAATTACAGAAATAAAAGCTTTCTGCATCTCCAATACTTCTGCCAGGACATTTCTGTATTTGGTGACATGTTGACTACACAAATTCATCGACCAAGGGGACAGCTCTTTATTCCTAGCCTTCAAACGGCCTGTCACGTCATGTCCCACCCATCTTCTTTCCAGTCTTGCATAATTTCAGGCTCTTCAAAAGAAAAATGGATGCCAAACAATTTTCATGGTCAAGGTTACAGTCAAGCCATTATTTTCTAGAGTTCCAGTGTACTACTTTTCCAAAACAGCAAGTTTGGTCAATCTTTGATTAAAAAAAAGAAAAAGGAAATATTTTCCAGATGTTGTTCTTCTTTACATCAATGTCGTACCACTGACATTCCACCACCTCTCCTTTGTAACAAACAAATCTCCCGTTAGCCGTATCTGCAAGCAAATGCCTCGCTCTGTACCTCATCTACCACTTCTTGGCCAAGAGGTGGGAGACGTACTTCACCATCAGTCTTTTGATGTGTTTGTCCGTCTGTCTGCTAGCCATCTATAACTACAACAACGCTGCCAACTGCAAAATGTGGTTGAACCACAAAGAAAATGATTAAACCCCGGTCTTTTGCATCTGGAGGAGACCTTCAATAGCATCTAGTTCAGCATTTCCCAAATGTATTTGGCCAGAGAACACTTTTGGGTTTGAATGGAACCAATACACATGAATCTGGGAGCAAAGTATAGAATATTCCGGGGATTAAAAGGGAAGACGGGTGTTTATGAGAAAAATTTGGAGCTACGTAGAGGAAATTAAGTCTAGTTTCACATTTAAAACTCCAACATGTATTCCACATGTCAATTTCCACCACTGGTTCCACTCACCATCCCTGTAACTTTCCAAACCAAAATGCTCCTCCCTAGCCACCATTCCCCTATAATGCTGCCTTTCTTTATAAGAATCTAAGAGACTTAGCGTCAGTGATTATTTTCACATTTCTATTTGCATCTCCAGCACTCAGTATAGTGTTTAACACATAGGAAGTGCTCAATGAAAGCATATTCATTCACTCTTTCATTCAGTCATAGTTTTGATACATACATTATGGCACATTAGGAGCACAAGTCTATGATCAGTGGTACGAATTTTCTCACAGAATGTCTATTTGTAACATGTGAGGTAAGGCCCAAGATGACCAATGACAGGTACAGAATCTGAACCTGTGACCTCTGACTGGAGGACACTCAATTATAGCTTCCAAATAACTTCATACATATTAGTGCATTAAAGTTTACTGCAAGTTTAAATTATTTTATTAGCTCTCACAATTACCAGGGAGAGAGTATGGTAATTATAAGAATGCATTGAGAATCAGTTCATAGAAGCATATTATTTCAGGGTATATTTAAATTCTTACTGGCGCAAAATATTTTTGCCTTTTAAAAAATATTCCTATAGGAGACAATCTTTCATATAGAAACTACTAAAGGTATACTTTTAGAATTTTTAAACACCATTTATATAAAGCAGCCCTTTGTCTGAAATGAGTTTCCAAATATTACCAGGACCTCAATAGTAGAGAAAGTCTTACTTCAACTCATCAACATTTGTAGAGGGAGGTTTTATTTTTTGTTTTTTAAACAGGAGCTCCCTACACAGATGAAATCACAGGTCCGGACCAAAACAAAACTGCTTACTTTACAGAATGTATTCCAGTAAAGCCTGGAAATTAATCCTATTCTCTCAATGGACTTCCATTATAGAGATCTGTTCCCACGGAAAAGTTTCCAACATAGACCAAATCACAAAATTTGGAAAAGAAATTGCTATGTCTGAAGCCCACTGTGTGGGATGCTGTGCATCCCAGCCCAGCACCTGCACGAAGGCCTTCCAGGAGGACCCAGTCCCCCTCTGCAAAAGTGCATGGGCCAATCTGGCAGGATGTTGCTGACCCTAGGATCATCCCCAGCTCTCCCCACATCACAGCACTTTCTCTAAGGACCATCTTCAAAGCTGCCAGAAGTTGATTCTCTTGGTCCACTGATGTAGCAATTTCCCAGATCTCATTCTATAAGGTTACAATAACAGGCACCGCGAGTAGGTGTCACCTACTGGTGTCATAATATACTGTTGCTGACAAAGCCCTACAGGTTTTATGCCCCAAAGTCTCGAGTCACTAGAAGAGTCAGTTTAGACTACGCCACTAACTTTCCCTGCTTTTTCATCTTATCTGCTGCCTTTTGTTTTTGTTGGCACCTATGACTTTGGTGGGGTCAGAGAATTCTCCACACATACACAGGCAACTCATCTATCAGGAGAGTCTCAGAGAAAAGATACTTGAGGGCACAGCCCAAGACTGGGTCAGAATTAATACCAAATAATGCTAAAGCTGGCTTCTCGCCAAAACACAACATTTTGCTTTTTAACGGAGCTGCAATTTCACTGGTGTAGCTCCCTCTCTCAATGCAGATCTGTATCTGCTTTGGCGTAGGCAGGTATCTGGGGGGTGAAGAGGCTCTGACTCCAAGGTTAGCCCTCTCTTCACAATGCTCTAGTAAGAGCTCAGGTGGAGGTAGCACTTTATGGTTGTACACTGCTTTATGCATATTGCAAAATGGGCACATATTGGAAGAAGAAATCCCTCTAAAATATCCCCAGGGGGGACAGACAGCTAGGTGGCAAAGTAGATAGAGCACTGGCCCTGAAGTCAGGAGAACCAAAGTTCAAATCTGGCCTTGGATACTTACTAGCTGTGTGACCCTGGATTAATCACATATTCCCATTGCTTCCCCCTCTTTGCCCCCACCCCGCAAAAAAAAAAAAACCAAAAACAAACAAAACCAATAAAAGTCAATAAGCATTTATTAAGCACTTACTATGGGCCAGGCACTGAGCTAAGCTCTGCCCAATCCTTGTATGTTGGCTTCCTTTCTACTTCATACTACTAACGCTGACTGAGTTTGCAGGCCACTAAGACCCCCAGATCTTTTTCAGATTAGCTATTGTCTGACTAGGCCTCTCCTCCAGCCTGTTCTTGTGCTTGAGGCTTTCAGGATCCCTCTATCTAACATTTCCATCTGCTCTTTCCAAGACAAGCGCTTGGTCCCATGTGCCTAAAAACACTTCTTTCAGTCACTGCATGTACTACTACATGTGTTCACCCTCTTGTGTTCAGTTGAGACCCCGAAGTTCTATTATTTAACCAATGGGATTGATACAATTACTCTTGGTAACAACTATCTCACAGTATATGCTTTTTACAATAAGCTTGGGAGAAAGGAAGGATATTTCCTCTCACCACAGCTATTCTAAATCTCCATTCAATTCGATTCAAAGTGTGCATATTAAATTCCTTAAAATATGGCATGTTTTTTGCACAGGTGGGTAAGGATCACAGGAGGAATATTAATACAGGCTCTGAAATAATAAATGTGCACCATGCCAGGCACTGCACTAATATTACAGTATTTGAACCTTACAACAACCCTGGGAGGTATATGTATATTATTATACATTTTAGAGTTGAGGAACCTGAAGTAAACAGAGGTGAAGTGACTCGCTACAGCTAATAAGTGTCCAAGGGTAGATTTGAACTTGGGTCTTCCAGACTTCAAGCCTGATACTCTATCCATTGTAACACCCAGCTGCCCCAGATTCAAAATACATCTTAAAAAGGATTCAAAATTCCAATAATGCACAACCATATCAACTTAAGGGACCCAATGCCATGGGATAGCAGTGCCAAGGGTAAGAAGCTGACAGCTGAGATACAGAGAACCCCCTCTTCACGACTATCAAACATTAGGAGAGCCGCCACCTCTGGAGGCTCCCTCTACCATCAAGCATAAGTCTAGGTTCAAGTCTATAAAAATTCAATAGCCAAAAGGATAATTTTCCCTTTAGACAAAGTGGCAGATGGATTACAGAAGGTGAGAGGGTGATCTGGGCTTACCAACATCCCTTCCTCCCTGGTGCTATTCTCCCCTGGCCCTCCCCAGTTTGGCCACAACTGCAGTTCAAGCTCAGAGACAAGTAAAGGAAGAGGAAATGTTTATTCTCAGTGTTGTCCAGCAGGAAAGTGAAATGTGACTCAGGGAGCTTGGTCCCAGAACTGCTGAAAGACTATTCCAGGGAGCTGAGACAGCCACTATTGCTGCTTGGTGGTAGAGCTGGGCCACTCAAAATACAATCACTGAGATGGCCTCCTTCTTCATCCCACCTCGTTTCAAGAAGCTTCTTAGGGAACACTAATGGTATATTCCAACTATTTGGTTTTGTTTTCCCTTATGAAAAATCTCCAGAAGCTGCTCTGCTAATACTCTCCCCTCCTAAAAGCCCACAAAAAGCTGTATTTCATCCTATACTGTCTAGGTTGTCTTTTCACAAAGAAAAAGATGTTATTTGTGCTCTTTCCTGGCAGATCCCAAAATTATGGAATGTTAGAAGGTTCCAAAATTGCTTGGGCTTAACAATTTTTTATCACAGACATTTTCAAATCAAGACAAGGAACTTTATAAATGCCTTTTTCTGTATGTGGAAAAAACACGAAATACAGCAGAGTGAACTGCCCAAGCCAATCAGTAGCCAAGCCAAAATAAAACCCCAGGCCGGTCTACTGCCAAGTCAGTGCTTTGCCCACAAGGCTCCGACAGTCAGTGATCTCCCTAAGATGGACCTACTCTCACTAGTTTTTTCAAGAGAACTACTGAAATCTTAAAGACATGATCACTATCCAAATGATGCTATAAGATAGCTGGGATGCCAAACCAGCCACCTGAACACTCTCTCTGAGCAACTCACCAGTGGCTATACAAGCCCCCAAGCTACCAAGAAAGAGAAGGGAAAAAACCACAGCTCTAACCACAGGCTTACTTGCTAGCTGTATACATTATATAAATTAACACAGCCAAGAAGAAGAGACAGACTTGTTCTATTCAGCCATCACTCCATCCCCCGAGGCAAAATTATCTGCCTGATCTATTATCCCTCTAGCTCTTTCTTCCCAAGTCTACCTTTTGATCACATCATCACTTCCTGGCAATTACAAACTATCCTAGAAGGGAAAAAAGAGAAAGAAACCTCTATATGAAAAGTTCTGGTAAGAAGTTCTACCTGGGGATAGAGTTCAAACAAATTAGGTTTTTGATATATCACTGGGTTTTAATTATATACATGTTATATTCAATCTCATTACTACGAGAGAGAAAAAGAGAGAGAGCTGACAGAGGATTTTAGAATCATGATGATTTAGTTTTCTCTAAGTGATTTTCATAATCTTACCTCCCAGTCCAAATAATCACAGACATCTTCAAAGTTAGTGAGCAGAGACACTGAGCAGGTTAGCCGGGGCAATTCCTCCCTTGTCATTGGGGGGAAACGGCTATCTTTAAGGGCACTGTTGGGAAAAAAAAAACACACACACACACATTTTAAAAGAAAAAGTGAATAGATCATTTTAAAAACTGTAAATACAGCAATCATCAAAAGAGACAATAAAAACTTTAAGATGCTGGAGTTGACACTAATCATCCTCAAATGTATTCTGAGGCCCTAAGAAAATAAAAAGATTATATAAGTCACCACTTCCCATATTGCTTACAAATTTCTCAGATAGCCAACTCTGTAGCCGCTTCAATGACCAAAATAATGATCCATTACATTTCCTATGCAGTCACTTCCTGATGGGTTTCTTTAGCACTGTAATAAACTGATAATGCAAGATTTCACATTAAATAATTCATTTTGGGGGATGGGAGAAGACCAGTGGAAACTTGTGGGAAGATTTTTGGGTTAAGTACTAGAAGAAAATGTCATGTTGGGAGAAAAAGAAGACTAAAGTTTCTTTTAGTTTTTTAACTATGATTGCTTTTGCTTAAAGAACATCAATCTTGTCAAGTATAGATCATTCAATGTGTGACTCAGAAACTGTGAAGCTCCAGGAAATGGGCCACTGTCAGGGATTTTGGAAGGATTGCAGACACTCAGAATCCAGACATCGGAAGGCACCTCAGAGGCTGGCCATCTGGTCCAACCCACGCCTGACCAAGAACGCAGTCCACATCATCTTCAACAAGTGATTATCCAGCCTTTGTTTGAAGACCTTAAATGAGGAGGGGCCCACTCCCTTCCCACACAACCCAGTCCAATTTAGGTGAGTTTCAATACTTGGGAAGTTTTTCCTTCTACAAAGAGGGAATCTGCTTCTGAAACTTCTAGGCAGCACTTCTAGTCCTGCTTTCTGGAACTAAATAGGAAAAATCCAAGTCCTCTGCAATTTGGCAGTCTTTTGAAGACTTGAAAAAAGTTATCATTTTCCCCATTAAGTCTTTTTTTTTTTCTCCAGGATAAACATCTTAAGTTCTTTTAAGCAATCTATGTATAGTTACAATATCAAGGTCTTCTTCAATCTGGTTGTCCAGTTCATCAATATCCTTTCTAAACTGGTACCCAAACTTCTAGATGGCACGTGAGCTGGTGAGGGGAGAGTGAATTTATTAAGGGCAACAAATTGTTCTTTCCTGATTTCCTTATTTTTATTTCTGTTCTAGACACCGTGCCCTTCTTAATAAAAGCTAAGATTACATGAGTGTTTCTGAGGGCCATATCACACTCTTGTCTCCCTTATATGGTCTTCATTAAACCCCAGATCTAACTGCTAACGCTACATTTTCCCTATCTTGTGTTGGTGATGTGGAGATTATATATATATATATATTTTATGTAATATATATATATATTTTTTTAGGATCACACATAAAAATATAAAAGAGAAAAATCTCTTCCCTCAAAGAGTATATATTTTAATTGGGAGAGACAACTCTTCTAGAGGAGTGGTGGCTAGGGAGGATTTTAGTTTGAAAGGTTACAGGAATAGTGATGGGAGGAAGTGGGCAGTTGATTAGCAAGTCCTTTCCTGTAGCAATGGCAGTATTGATTTGATTATTGTGCCCAGAACAGGTTATTGTGCCCAGAACATAGGGTGGGAGGCAGGCTTGGTAGATGGCTGAATGAGATATAAAGGTCAACAGTCTAGGACCAAAGAATAGATAAAGAAGGGCAAGTATATTAGCTTGTTCTCATTCAATCACCAATCCCCATGGTGGGAGCTCCAAAGATGAGTAAATTAATTTCCCCAGGGATTGGAGGAACAGGTTCCATGGATCCAGTGCCAGTGAAGTGGGTACTAGTCTAGGTAAGGAGAAGTTGGACAGCAGTGACAGGTGAAATAATTATAATAATTAGCTAATAGTCACAAAGCTAATAATTAATACTTAGCTTTTAAAAATTTAAATAATTTTTCATCTTACTAGATTTCAGCTCAATGTCTATCTCAGCCTGGACAAATTTTGCTGGATTCTGATTCTGTCATCCAACATCTTAGCTGAAAATCTGATAAGCATGCCATCTGTGCCTTCATGTAAGTTGTAGATAAAGATAGTGCAAAAGAAAGTAAGCAAAATCAGTGGGACAATACTACAACAATATTAAGGGAGAAGAGGACCAAAAAAAAAAAAAAATCAATTGAAACTGAATGCTGTGAAATCGTAATGGCTGAGCCTGTCTCCAAAGAGGAAATAGGAGAAAGCTCTGCCTGCCTCTCCACCACCCCCTTTGCAGGGGTAAGGGACTTAGGCATGGAAGACTGCACCTAATATCAGATTTATGCTGTGAGGTGATTAGTTTTGCTGAAAGTTACCTAGGAGGGGGAGGAAAGATGAATCTATTGGGAAACAGGTAGGGTAAAAACAAAAGATATGTATTAATCATTTAAAAAGACACACAGCACAGGTTGAAAGATGGATGGGTTCTTAGCACCCAGTTGTAGAAAGCAGACTTCTCCTTGCCTCTGGTCACTGCAGAAATTTGCAATGGATTTCACTGCACTGCCTCGTATTTTGCATTGCTCTATAAAGTGAGACCATATCTATAAAATGCTTAGCAGAGTACCAGTACAAAGGGGGCTTTGTTCCCTTCCCTTATTGCCCTATCAGATCCACAAGAAAAAACAAGGAGATTGGGGGAAGTCTAAAGAAACTGACTCTAGAGAACTTGACTGATCTGTTTTACTATGGCATCTATCACTAATCATTTAGCATTAATAATATGTTCTGGGACTGCACCAGAAATTGAGCCACCACTCTTGGTTTTTTAAAAAATTGCAAGTCTCAGACAGAGGGTGTGATTGTTGTTTGTATCATATGCCCGGTTAAGGACATTTCCAACTAGACAACCTACAGGCAATTCAATAGGTCCCAAGCTGAATCATGACCTTCGCACTTCCATTCCTTTTCTGAATTGGACATGGGTACCACTCTCTTCTCAGTTACCAGGTAAACAACTTTGGTGTCATTGTCAAATCTCACTCACTTCACGTAACTAATTAATTGACAAGTCTTATAATTTCCACATCCACAACACCTTTCATATCACATCACATTCAAGATCTCATTGGTCTCTACTCACAAGCTAGCACCCTGACCTCACAGCCGCCACTCTACATCTCCCTTCTCTATGCTTGTGTACTAGGTGTCCCTCATACCTGGACTGAGCTTCCTCCTCACCTCTACCTCTTCTTTCAAGACAGCTCAGGTGCCATCTTCAATATGAAGATTTTTCTTATCTCCCCAGCACTAGTCCTTGTATTTTTAAGTACATATTTATAGATACACAATAATTTTAAGAAGATAGTGGGGTAGCAAGTTGGTTTAGTGGATAGAACACCAGCTCTGAAGTCAGGAGGACTGAGTTCAAATCTGGTCTCAGACACTTAACACTTCCTAGCTGTGTGACCCTGGGCAAGTCACTTAGCCCTAATTGCCTCAGCAAAAAAAAAAAAAAAAAAAAAAAAAAAAAAAAGCAGGGACTATTTCACAATAAGCGTGCATGAAATAGTTAATGGAACCTGATAATTTATGGGGATGAAGATATAGGGATAGCAAATACAGTTTATCCTTCCATATTGTACTTTCCCCATCAGGGTTTTATTATATTGCAAATCAGAATAAAAAATTAAATAGGGATTTTGGGGGGAGTTTTGCAGAAGCTATAGATGATATGCAAAGGCCAGCAAACAACATAGAAAAAGCTTAGGAACTTAGAAATGTATAAAACATATGTATAGTATCATATAATATCAACATATTCTATCTTTTAATAATCATAATAATTCAGATTTCTTCTCTGGTATGAAGGGAGGACCAAAAAATTTTACGCAAATTTTCCATATGGCAGGGATGCCATGCCTCTCTTGTGATGTTGAAGAAATAACTACTTTGTGGGTTAGTTGCAAAGTATTGGGTGGTAAATCCAGTAGAAATGAAGAAATCCACTAAATCGCTATCCTCCTTAAAGCACAAATAATTCACATTATAGTGGATTTTCACTATACTTTGGCTAAGATGGTAATGTCCAAAGAAAACGTTCTGACAAATATGGAAACGGCAAGGCCAAACAAAAACCAAAGTTCAATTAGACAACTCTTGCCATTCTCTGGACCTGTGTTACCACTCTTCTACAAGTGTGTTCAAAGAGAATGGATGATAGTATGGTCATTTCATCCACCAGATCCTTCAGCACACAAAGCTTAAGTTTGATATGAGCTTTGACTTCATTAAGGATAACTAATTGTTCTCCCTTATTTTGCCTGGGTTTTGGTTTCTTGTTGGCCATTTTTTTTTATCCTTTCCATTCCAGAGATCATTCTTCCTTGGAAGAAAAAACTGAAGCCAAAGAGAGTTGAAGAGTGGTATTTTCATTCCCTTACCTCCTTTTAGCAGTCATTCCCCCCTTTTGTGGTTCCTCAAAGGAGGAGGCTTTAAAAGCCTCCTCCTTGGCCGCATCCTACGCTTTAGCATTCCTGACCCTATTCAAACTGGCCCAGCTGCAAGATTGTATTCATCTTCCATTACTTATCAATGCTTCTGTACAATATCTTTTCAAAGTCTAAGCTGGTTTCTATAGATTCTCATCTGTCTTTAAACAATTCCCTTTTCTCCTGGCCAGAATTGCTTCTGTCTCTTCAGAACTGCTCACTCACCCCATCCTGAACTAACTTCTTTTGCAGAATTTTAAGCCATGGAATCTTAGCTATGTTGTTTGGTTTGGGTTTGGGCTTTTTTGAATTTTATACTTTTCAAATGTAAGATGCATGTTAGATTATGTTTGGCTTTGATTATTTTCTCTATCATGAATTCTACGATCGAGAGATCATTTTCACTCTCCCCCCTCTAAGCTACCTTTTTTTTTTCTTTGACAAACTAGTCTTTTTTTGCTGATCAGAACCCATTCTATATCTACTTCCTATTTCTTTAAATCTGACAGGATCATAGAATTCTAGTTGGAAAGGCCCTCAGTAGTCATCTAGTCCAATCAGGTTTCATAGATGGAGAAACTGAGGATCAGAGAAGTTTTGAGTCCTGACAAAGTGTCACACAGATTTTAACCAGCAGACCTGGGATCTGAACACAGGCTTTTGACAGCAGAGCCTGTCAAGCACTCTACTTCTAACTTAGCATTAAGGAAGGCAAACTAATTGTGCACCAGTTATTCTGATTTTGGTAAAGAGAAAGAACAAACCACTGTCTAAGTGAAGTCCCTACCCCCAATTTCTAATGTACTATGCTTTCATGTCAAGCTCATCCTTCATTTCCTCAGATCTTCAATTCTTTCTTCTTCTTGCCTCAATGATCTGTAATCCAGTCCAATGACAATATTATTGCTACTCCTACCATAATTGTCCAACTGCTCTCCACTGAGCTTCCTCCCCTACCCCCAGGAACCTGAATTTCCTTACTTTAATAATATTCTATTAATATGTAATATCACTTTGTAGGCCTTTTGTATTCTAGTGTCTTTCTCAAGTCATATACTAAGTTAAGCTACTGGTTCTCCTTTCACAGGACTCCCCAGACATTTGTGTCTATTTTGTGCATTTGTACAAGATAGCAGAAGCCATGGATTTTACTGCTGGCTTCTTTCTCACTCTCCATGTCCTATGAATTCTTGGGTGTCCATACAGTTCTTCTTCCAATACTATATTCTCTATAATGTACAGATTAGCAGAAGTTGACAGATTTACATAGGAAAAGGGAAGGAGAAGACTGCCTCTCTTTTTAGCTTAGATTTGCAGGACTCAATCAACAAGCATTTGCTAAGTGCCATGCACAGAGCTGGGTCTCAGGAATGTATAAATATAGTAACAATACCTACTCTCAAGGAGGATACCTTCTAGTGGGGAAGACCAGTACATCTATAAGCATATATAGATGAAATGGAAAGTGAATGAATACGAGAACACCCAAAATACTTAGATCCTTGGTCATTTGGGAGGGAGGGTACCAGCAATCAGGGGTAAGAAAGGCTTCATATAGTTATGGCTCCTTTGGATCAGACCCCATCAGGCCTATATTGAAGCCATGGCCAAAACTCCATTCTCAGACATCATCATCATTTTTTTTAATTAAAGCTTTTTCTTTTCACATACATGGGGCAGCTAGGTGGCGCAGTGTATAGAACACCAGTCCTGAAGTCAGGAGGACCTGAGTTCAAATCTGGTCTCACACACTTAACGTTCCCTAAGTTGTGTGACCCTGGGTAAATCACTTAACCTCAATTGCCTCAGCAAAAAAGCCAAAAAAACAAAAAACAAACCAAAAAAACCACACACACACACACACACACACACACACACACACACACACACACACACACATACACACAGAGATAATTTTCAACATTCAACCTTGCAAAACCTTGTGTTCCAAATTTTATTCTCTCCTTTTCTCCCACCCTCTCCCCTAGACGGCAAGTAATCCAATCTATGTTAAACATGTGATTCCTCTTTATTTCTACAATTATGCTGCACGAGAAAAATGAGATCAAAAAGGAAAAAAATTAGAAAACAAAATGCAAAAAAAAAAATGAGAAAGAAAACAAAAAGCAAACAACAACAAAAAGGTGAAGAAACGATGTTGTGATCCACACTCAGTTCCCACAGGTCTCTCTGGGTGCAGATGGCTCTCTTCATCACAAGATCAATGGAACTGGCTTGAATTACCTCACTGTTGAAAAGAGCCATGTGCATCAGAATTGATCGTTAAATAATCTTGCTGTTGCTCTCAGACACAATCTTCTTAACCTACTGTCCTTGTCCCAGATTTGCTTTTCTTTTTCAAAGCCCCTCGATAAAAATGCCACCTGGGCTCCCAAGATCTTCAAGTTCTAGCATCACCAGAGGAATCACTAGAAGTTGGTCGTGGTCTTCAGGTTGGATGGGACGTGGCAGGATTTTGCCTGGATGATCTGCAGGGCCTTGACCAAGCTATTCTGCCTCTGTGTGCCACATTTCCCTCGTGTCTCAGGAAAATAGCAGAACTTTATTATTAATGTCAGATAAATAAGTAAATTTCTCAGTCCCTTTGGCAAGGAGTTATTGACCGCTACTACTCATTTCTGCTTTCTTAGACACTTAGATGTCCTTTCCTCTTGGTGGCACCTGTGGCTTCACATCATCATCCCTGGCACATACCCAGATGCTCGTCCTCAGAGGGTCCAGCCCCTCCCTTTACGGGAAGAGTCTATAGTTATACTTAAGAGTCATATCTATAATTAGATAGTCTTTTGTGACTTGCACCAAAATGAAGTTGTGGTCAGAAAGCTCTTTGAAGGTTGCAGGATCTTTCTTCCTTGGTTTCTATGCTATGAAATCCCAGTCTCTGGCTTGGGATTGGGATTAAGAATGAAGGTAAAGACTCAGGAGTAGTTTTAAATCATCCTATCCATTTTCAAATATAAATTTTAAAATGCCCTCAACATTATTTATGATAATCTATTCTTTGGGATTTGCAAAGTAAAACAATTCTCAAAGATAATAAAAAGTTAAGATTAATTTCTTTGACAATGTTTCATAATATTTTTCTTACTGTTTTTATGATAGCTTTGAATGTAATCACAGAAGCTGATGGTTTTTTAAAATTCAAAGATTTCAGTTCTGGAAGGGACTTTAGAGATCATCTAATGCAACCTCTTCATTTGACAGAGAGGGAAACTGAAGCTTGGGAAGGGGAAATGACTTTCTCAACATCACAGTCAGGAATAAGAACCTAGGTCTCCTAATTCTCAGTCCAGCACAATGTCTCTCCCATCAAATTTTTACTTAAGTATTATTTTAGAATTCAACTATAGTTCTACATACTGATCATATGCTGAAATGAGTCAGAAAGCATCTTGCTGCCTGTGAAAGAAAGCACCCATGAGACTAATTTGATGTGAATTTGCTTTTGATTTGAGAGATCATTAAAAAGTTAAGTCCCCAGAGTTTGGCTATATGTCTTCTTCAGAGTTCTAAGGGTATCACTGAGGGATCAGGGGATGATGAAGGCCATTGATTTGAGCCCCCACTGGTGTGTTTTTCCTGCAAGAATCAATTTACTCAACTTCCTGTTAAGTAGTCTTTTAGAATGAGTGCTTACTATGTGATACATTAAGCACAGTTGGTACAAAATATAGCTCATGGTTGCTGTAAGTGTTCTTTCTTTTACAAGGTGCTCAAGAAGTTCTCCTTAAGAAAGAGAAAAGCATAGGATAAATAAGAAAGCAGGAAATACAGAATTAGTTATTTTAACTGTGAATGTGAATGGGATGAACTCCTCCATAAAGTGGAAGCAGATAGCAGACTGGATTAAAAACCAGAATCCAAAAATATGTTGTTTAGAAGAAATACATTTAAAACACAGTGATACATACAGAGTGAAGGCAAAGGGCTGGAGTAGAATCTATTATGTGTCAGGTGAGGAAAAAAAAAAATCAGGGGTAGCAATCCTGATCTTAGATTAAGTAAAAGCAAAGATAGATCTAATTAAAAGAGATAATGAAGGAAACTATATTTTACTAAAGGGTACCATACATAAGGAAGCAATATCAATACTAAACATATATGCCCCAAGTGGTGTAGCATGGAAATTCCTAGAGGAGAAGTTAAGACAAGAAGAAATGCAAGAAGAAATAGGCAGCAAAACTATACTAGTGGGGGATCTCAACCTTGCTCTCTCAGAACTAGATAAATCGAACCACAAAATAAATAAGAAAGAAGTTAAGGAGGTAAACAAAATGTTAGAAAAGTTAGGTATGATAGATCTTTGGAGAATGTAACCATCTATCTTAGGATGAGGGAAAGGAGATCTGGTCAAGGCCAAAGCTAAGACCTCTCCATTTCCTTCCCCAAGATGATTCTTTTTAAGAGCTACTAGAAGGTCACACATCCTCTAATCTGTCAAATGAACCACTTCTCGACTCACTTGTTATGTTATTTTTTTACTTTTAGAAATAGTTGTCATCATTATTTTCCTTTTGTTAAGCACTAAGTATCTATGCACTGGAAACTGGGCAGCTAGGGAGTTCAAATCTCAGTTTTGCTACTTACCAAGCAAATCACTTCATTTTTCTCTTCTATAAAATGATGTAGTTTTGACTGCTGACCTCAAAAGGCTCCTCCTGCTCTAAATACATAATCTCTACCATCTCTTGGATGCTCATTGAATGCTATGCAAATCTATTGGCTTTAATAAGTTCAGAAGCTTCAGTAGAGCCTTGGGACACCAAAAATTTATCAGAGCTATGACTAGTAGTGAGATATTGTAGAGTCAGGTTAATAAATCTAGTACCAAAAAATGCAATTAAAAAAAGAAAAAAAAAGAAAAAATGCAATTAAGAAATGAACCTCAACACTTAAGCATTAATCAAAGGATAAGGCCCTCTCTGGAAATAACTTCCATCAAAGTATCTGATCCCATTGATCCCTATCCCACATCATGATTCATGGTGGTCTCTAAGATTTCACTGAGGTAGTTGGTAAAATGGCCACTTTTGCCAATTTTCTCCCTTACTTGAGCTTGTCTTGGGAGGCATGTGTGGGTGGACAATTGGGGTTAAGTGACTTGCCCAGGGCCTCTCCACCCCACTTGTATAGGCACAGAGGCCACTAATTTACACAGCTGTACAAATGTTCCTTGAAAAAACCTTACTCTGTGACAAAACAATAACTTACTCCATGAGAAAACACTTGTATGCTGGCCAGATCAAGCCTGCTCCCTAGCTCTGAACTGTAGCCACAGCAGTTCTATAAAAATCTGATACATCAAGAGCAAAAGGATTCCCGAGGAGCAGGTGTAGCAGGTTTAGCTCAGGGACAATGAGGTAAGGGCATGTTTGCTACATATGTGATTGCAGAATCAAGCAATAAGCATTTATCAGGCACCATACCGGGTGCTGAGGATACATAATGAAACAGTCACTTTCCTCAAAAACAAAAAACCCCCAAAACTTAGGGTCTATTAGCTGCTGTTCAGTCATTTCAATAAAATCCAACTCTCCATGAGCTCATTTGGGGGTTTTATTGGCAAAGATAATGAATTATCTGCCATTTCTTCTCCACCTCCTTTGATAGGTAATGAAACTAAAGCATATAAAATAACTTGCTCAAGGTCACAAGCCAATTAGTGTCTGAGGCCAGAAGGGCTAAGCAGTACTTGGAAATGTAGAAGGATAAACAGGACAATAGTGTCAAATCAGAAAGATGAGAGTATTCATTAGAGGAGGGGCATTAATAAAGTCCAAGGTTTCAGAGAAGTCAAAAAGAACAATTGAGAGAAAAAGCATTCGATTTAACAACTAAGAGGGCAATGGTAACTTTGGAAAGAGCAGTTTCAATTAGATGATGAGGTTGGTATAGAGTAAGTGATTAATAAATGTTTCTAGACAAGATTACAATGGGTTGAGAAGTGAAGAGGAGAGGAAGAGGCACTGAGTATAGACAACTTTTTCTAGGAGTTTGGCTAAGAAGGGTAAAAGAGAGACAGCATGATAACTTAAGTGTGTGTGTGGGGCGGGGGAGTGAGGATCTGTCTAGACTGGGGTAGAGTTAGGTAAAGTGTCTTTAGGGAAAGTGCTCTTTGGAACAAATAGTCAGCAATGGAAGGTATATGATTTTAATAAGCTCAGAGCTGACTTGATAACAGCTAAATTACTGCATTTCAATTTAAGCTCAATTTTCTAGGAACCCACCTGTAGTATAAAGTGAGGGACTACAAACCATTGTGCTAAGACATTGCCAGAAAGAACTCTATATGCAGAGAGCAGCCATTTTCATTATCCCCAAAATAAGGGATGCTCATAAACAAGTTGGAGGAGAATAATAGTTTTTGTTGTTCATTTGTGTCCAGTTCATTTGTGACCGCGTGGACCGCAGCAGGTCGACTGTCCATGTGGTTTTCTTGGCAGAGATACTAGAGAGCTCGACATTTCCTTCTCCAATGGATTGAAGCAAACAGAGGTGAAGTGACTTGGCCAGGGTCACACAATTAATATGAGGTGAGATTTGAATTTAGATTTTACTGACCCTCAGGCCTAGTACTCTAATCACTGAAGTGCCATCTAGTCACCTAATTGTCTTAATTACTTAATTAATGGTCTTAATTACTTTTTAATATCCTTGAAAATTATACATGAATTTCTTTAAATTAGAGTAGGCTAAGTGACCCTAGAGTCAGAAAGATCCAGATCCTACCTCTGACACCAATTATCAGCTGTGTGACTGAACAAGTCACTACATGTCTCTCAGTGAAGGCTCCAAGACCACATCACAGGCTGCAATCTGCATCAGAGGAGGGAATTCTTCCCCAACTTTACAGATTCATGACAATGTTTTTACATATTAAGGAAAACAGATACACACTTATCAGCTTGAAGCTGCTTTGTTAGGGGTCCATACTTCAATGCTTAACTAAATGTTTTAAGCATGGCTATAAGTAGATTCTAAGTAAAGGGCCCCTCCTTCTACTTCAAAGAGATGGGACTATGAGTCTGGAACACTGCCTTTAATATCAAACTTTTCTGGTACATTGGCTCATTTTGCTGCCTGCCTCATCCCCTCCCCGTAATTCTTTGTTATGAATAACCCTCTTGGATGGGGTAGATAGAGGGACACATAAAAGCAAAATCTATGAATAAAAATAATTTTTTTTTCCTACACAAAGGTAAAGGGCATATTTTTGCTGATTTTTGTTCTCTCCTATTTCCTGGTTTGATATTGGTGATTCAAAGCTGTTGCAATTTTAAAACATCTGTTTCCTCTTAATTTAATAAGTCTTATTAGATGGACATTAAGTTTTCTTTTATTCTCAAGCCTTTTCACAATATGAAACTTAATATGCAGGACTTATGATCATCATATGCAAAAAGACCACCCTGAAGATCAAAAGATGTAACAAAATCTATTGCAAAGAATGAGGAGAAAGAGAAATTACACAGAAAACTTGATAACATCATCCATTTTGATACTTCATGTCTGATGAAGATTGGGAAGGGCAGTGAAAAATATTAGAAAATATGATTTAAGATCGAAAAGAAGAGGCCAAATATACAAAGGCAACACATAAGTCTCCTGCCTCATAAATCTTAAAAAGTCAAAAGGCACTCAAATGTTGAGCAATACCACAAGAAGAGATACAGACAGCATCTCAAGAAACAGATAGCAATCATTTCTGAATCAGCTGTTGGTATACAGCCAGGCCACTGATCTATTAGATCAAAGAAAAATTAATAACATTAAAAGAAAAGATAAAGATGAAATTAAAACAGTGCCAATGGGACCTATTTAAAACAAGATACTGACATTCCGAAATGGATAAAGGAACAGACAATGCCACATTTCCAAAAGTAATATGGTACAATGATTCTGTGGAGTTAGAGAACCTGATTTCAAATCCTAGCCTGCCATATATTATCTGTATGTTCCTGGGCAAGTCACTTCACCTACTTGGGTCTCAATTTCTTTGTTTGTAAAATGGGGAGGGAAGGGAGGATAGGAATAGATTACTTTTTTTTTTTTTTTTTTTGCTGAGGCAATTAGGGTTAAATGACTTGCACAGGGTCACACAGCTAGGAAGTGTTAAGTGTCTGAGACTGGATTTGAACTCAAGTCCTCCTGAGTTCAGGGCAGCACTCTATCCAGAATAGATTACTTGTAATGTTGCTTCCAACTCTAAAATGATGCTCTTATGATACCATGAAAGTTTACCTGGTATTTAAAAAAATGGTCACAAGGAAGTCCAAAGAGCCAAGAAAACTGCTTTGCTTAGCAAACATGTGATCTCCTTGACAAGCAGAAAGATGGCATCATCAGTTTGGAATATGAATTTGTTTATAAAATCTTATCATGGAGAATGATTGTGTGAGATTATGAACAATATTCATAAAACAGCAAGATGAAAAACAAGTGTGCCTCATCCTGAGAGCAATGCATGACAAAACTGAAAGAAAAATAGGCAGAAAATAGAAAAGATATGCCAACATCTCTACATCAAAGCATTTTATTCAACAATGACAATGGCACTACCAAATTCGAACTGTCCACAATGGTCTGTCCATTTTCTCCCACCCAAACAACAACAACAACAAACCTCAAATATTATTTTTTAAAATATCTTTCTAGATTAAAGAGAAGTTCATGAGATTTTCACCACCACTCCCCCATCCCCCAGCCACCAACATCTAAAAATGAAACTAAAGACAACAAATGTGAGAAGGTAACTGGATCAGACCGAATAGTCATAGATAAAAAAAGTCTATGCCTGGAGTAAAACTGTTCAAACTGGATAAAAACTCTCCACTTTTCCTTCAGCATGACTTCCTCATGTCTCTATGAATCTTGCAGAGAGGAATAAACCAAATAGGAAGCTTTTTCTAGTTCTTTTAACATGGAAAAAACACCAATAAAACACATGGGCTGTTCACCACTTATCCCCCATTCTCATCACATGACTAACCTACTATTTCTCCCTATACATAGGATCACAGTCTTAGAGCTGAAAGGGACCTTAGAGGTCAGCAAGTCCAACCCCCTCACTTCACAGGTGAGACAACTATGGCCTATAGATGTTAAGTAATTTGCCCAGGGTTACAAAGCTAGTATCTGTAGCAGAATTTGAACCCAGGTCTTCTTGGCTCCAAGTTGAGTATCCTATTCATTATTCCATTATGCCTTTCTAATGACATCCTTTATTTTGACATTTGTTTTGCACAATACTTAATTGGCAACATGTTACAGTCTACTCAATTCCTTTTACTTCTTTATAAACAGTGGTATTCTATTGTTCATGGCTGTACAACATCACCAGAAAAACACTCTTGTTAAAAACTGGGATCTTTGTTTCAAGAAGCATGGAATCATTAAAAACCATTGCTTAATATCCCAAAGGCAATCCAGTCTGCTCTCCTCCATTCTCGAGTAAGTTCATTGTCTAAACACCATGTCTGTTCAAAATATATGCAATGATGGGTGAACTCTACGGGTCATCCAAACAACTGCAAAGCATAGTCTGGACAGATGTATTCTTCATCCACTTGTTATGGGTGTTATTTAGGAGACTCTGAATGTTCCTGGCCTTAATGTCATCGGCACAGTTTCAAACAAAACAGAGAAGGGTCCCACCATTTAACATCCCTGGCTTCCCTGGAAGGAGATTGTGGGAGGAGAAAGAAAAGAGAAAACTTGAGTTGAATAAGAAGGAAATTGTGGAGGTGATTTAGAGACCTTTGGACTTGTGAAGAAGGTTAGAGAATGAGTCTGGAAATGGGAAATGTGAGAGAAATTAAGGGAAATGGGAAGGAGACTGATTTTGAAGAAGGGATCAAATTAAAGGATGAAAAGGCTTGAGGAGGTGGCTTGAAATTAGGTACTCATGGAGAAGAAAAAGGTAGTTGGTAAGGCAAGGAAAGAATACTTCAGGCTCTGTGCTAAGGACTACAAGTACAGAGGGGGGAAAAAAGAACAGGAAATGGGTAAGTATAACAATATGTGAATCAGAATAGTAAAAAGGAGTTGACTTGAGAGTCAGTTAGTTCTGCGTTCCAGACCTCCCCCCCCATACAGATTAGATTGACCTTGGGCCACTCACAGTTAACCATTGCCCATCCAATACAAGAAACTTAATAGGGTACACTGAGTTAAAAAAAATCTACTTCACAACTACAAGGTCAGGTTAGACAGCAGTGGATCTGGTAAAATTAAGTTTTATTTTTTAGGAAACATTTTACTTGATTCTTTTTGTTTATTATCCTACAGGGTGAGGGTTGGGTTCCCTAAGAAGGAGAGTTCCCTGTTACTAACTTTTAACCCAGTTTACTCTTTCGTTTATTTTATATAGTGGATAGAGACTGGCTTTGACGTCAGATGCTCTGACAGACCAGCTTCGTGACCCTGGACAAGTCATTTAATCTCAGTGTCCTGGAGCAACTGTCTAAAAACTATAAATTATAGAGCTGCATTGATAGACAATAGTGTTCTCACTGGTAGTTCACTACACTAATGAAATTAAAGGTCTGGATTCCATTTCCCTTTCCCTTATTTTCTCCCACCCAAAAAACAACAACAACAACAACAAACCTCAAATATTATTTTTTAAAATATCTTTCTAGATTAAAGAGAGGTT